>CM033622.1:29776511-29781511 GCA_019453435.1 Rhinogobius similis | reverse complement strand
CGCTTTGCGTCCCGTGGAGCTTCCCTCTTTATCGCGTGAGAGGTGCGACATTTCGTTTCACTTGCCATGAGATGGTTGTTTTTGTGCAGTTTTCCACTGCTCTCTTGCGAGATTTAACTGCGTGCAACCTGGCAACTCGTCAAGCCTTCTCTAAGCCCTGATGGACCCTGACGGAGATGTCGCGCGTGGACCCCGTTTCGGGAGGCGTCTCGCCAATCTCGCGTCATCACCACGAGGAATCACGGCGAAAATATACACAAATGTCCAGAGTAAGGTGGAACTTTAGAGTGTTTAAGCGTTTTGAGATTCACCGATTTACAGCAAGAATCAGAGTTAATTCTGCGCCCGTGTATCGGCGTTGTGAAACGTGAGCGATCACGCTTGCCCAACATTTCGCGTCCAGCATTAGTTAATTAATATTTATTTATATTTAATATTTAAATTAAACGGAGACTGAATCTGTCACGACAGATGTTTTGGTCCGTAAAGAGCGTAAAGCATTGGTTTATATTGTTTTCACGCCGCCCCTCCCACGTGCTGCACCCTGTCTGCGCCTGCTCATTTCCCACTCCCCGGCGTTGCCGGCGTCTGTTTGCACCTGTCACTGTCCTTTCCCCGCGCGTGTGCACCTGTCTGCGCCTGTCGCTGCCCCTCCCCGCGTGAGCGCCCTGTCTGCACCTAGTCAAGCTGCCTCTCCCCTGCGTGAGGCGCCCTGTCCTGCACACCTGTCCACTCCACTAACTTTCCCCCGCGTGCCGCCTGTCTGCACCTGTCCTCCTTTCCCCGCGTGTGCCTGTCTGCACCTGTCGCTGCTCCTCCCCACGTGAGCGCCTGTCTGCACCTGTCTGGCTGCCCCTCCCCGCTTGTGTGCCTGTGCGTTTCCCCTCCCCGCATTCGCGCCTGTCTGCGCCTGTCACTCCCCTCCCCGTGTGCGCGCTTGTTTGCACCTGTCCTCCTTCCCCCCGCGTGTGCATCTGTCTGCACCTGTCGCTGCCCTCCCCGCGTGAGCTCCTGTCTGCGACTGTCGCTGCCCCTCCCCGCTGCTGCTGGTGCCAGGTGCAGATGTTCCCGACTGTGGGGCCTGACTGTGGGTAACATGGGCTTCTGTGGAGGTTTGAAGCTTCTGAACCTACAAACACTAAAGGGATTATTAACTGGTTCATTAACTGCAGCTCAAGAAGCTCATGCGCTTATTTAAGGTCAGGCAGCAACGACTTTATTTCAAAGACTTAATTACTACTGGACAATGCTGTGTAATGGGTTGTATTAGTTGATATTGTTTACTTGGTTGAGGCCTGTGACCCTCAGCATGAAATGTGTCCTTTTATCCAAAAATAGTTCTGCACCCTCCCTGATTAGTTTGGTATTGCAAATGGCCACAACAAAGGGACATTCAGTTGTTTCCTTTTTCTAACATGAATATGTTTTGTCATTTTTAGACTCAAGACATGGAAAAAAAAGCAGGTATGTGAATTCTCCTATTGACTATTGACAAAATGGATTAAATTTGAAGTCTTTTAAAGTCTCATTTACACACTGTCCTTTTTCTCACACAGAGCTGAAATCAAAAGTTGGGCTGCGTTGATATGGACATAATAAGAGGAAACAAGGGATTTTTTTTCATCTCAATTTTTTCTTGGATTCTAGTCTTTAAAAAAACATGTATATAAAATATATAGACTTTTAAATCTGTTCCATTTAACAAAAATGTAATCACTTTATTCCTCCAAACTCTGACTCCAGCTCCAAACCACACTTTTAGATTAGAGATTTACTGTGGACCTCCTTGATTTTTAAAGAAATATTTTGAGATTTTGAAAACATGGCAGCGATATGAGTTCACTTACATAGATGAAAGAAAGAAATATACTCAAGGTCCAGTTAACACTCAAGCTGATGATGGAATTTGCTGTTTAACTGTCATGAAATTCTTAACTTCAGATTTTAAAGAATGTCAGTCTAGAGATGTTGTGCTGTGCGTGATCAGGAACCTTTGGTGAAATAGAAGCAGAGTTTGTTGACCAGGGCTATGATCCTAACGGACCTGTAAGCAAAAACTGCCTCAAAATAAATAAATCATCGGCACAAATAATCAAAAAGGTCCTCCCTCTCTGTGTCTGACCGGCGTCTTTCAGTCTAAATCAAGGGTCAAACTTATAAAGCTCACTGAAACAAATGTGTCCTGGTTAAATAAAAAATCAGAAACATGTTAAGCTAAGTATGTTCCAGACTATTGAATATGAACATTCTTTGGGCCAAAATAAGCCATAAAATGAAGTAAGCTTACAGTTTAGTTTTAGTTAAAGTAGGGTGCTCATGGAAGCAAAAAGGTTTGAGAGTCCTGATCTGAAAGCTCATCTTACAAATTAACAATTAACACTGTTTACTGAGAAAAGCACATTGTCTCTCATGTTTTTGGGAAATGTATTTATAAATGTCATAATGGCTGGTTTTGAGTTTTCATTTTGATTCCAGCTTCAGCCTCAAGTGGAAAGTCTACAGGAGCTTTTGAAGAAGAGTAACCCTTCACTTGAATACACATTTGTCCTAATGATTTGTCCCAGTGCTATGAATGGGTCATGGCTGACCTCATGGATATCTCTGTATTCTTTGTCTTACAGATGAGGCAAAGCGAGTCCCACAGCCACACACAGACCAAACTTACACCCACAGACCAAGAAAAAGGGGTACATGTTTCCATAGCTTTAGATGTTGAATTATAAGCTCTCTATTAACATTGTAAAACACATTTGGATAGAGCTGGGTAAAGCAATACATTTAAGGCAGTCTGGTCAGGGAAATGTGGACACTTTTTTCAAAACAAATTGGAACCATTGTTCCTCATCTTCAAAACATTAAATGTATTTAACCATAATTTATTTGGGACACCTTTTTCCTCCATTTTCAGGTGCTGATCTGTCCACTTCGTCCCAACATAAAAAAGCAGGAAATGAAACTAAATTTAATCTGAATGAATGTCATTTGTTGAACTGCTTTGGTCTCATTTTGATTTCTTTTAGGCGGAGATTTTTGCTGCAGCCAATGAGAAAAAACATCCATATCTAAAGCAGAATGTGCGTGCTGATTTGCTAAAGGTCGGTGTTCACGTGACATTCTAGAAGCCTTGTTTACCCTGAGAATTCTGACCTGGCCCAGAGTTATGAACCATAAACCAGCAGAGGTGTAAATTAGTAGTCACTTTAAGGCACACACAGTTCCATTACTTGAGTAACTTTATGATGAAATATGGTACTTCTTGGAGAAAACTGTAAAAGTAAACTTTTACAGTAATTTTTATTGAGGTAATTATTTCTTGAGTAAGGATTCTGGTCTTGTTTCTTTTTTGAGAAAAGCTAAATAACATTTTGTGTATACGTTAACGTTTTGTTCTGAAAAAGGACATTCTCTTTTAATTACTCTGATCTATATGTTACATCCTGGCACTTACTCTTAAAAATTCACTTACTTGAGAAATATGTAGTAAATACATATATTATATATAGGCCCCGCCCTCCATCTGACAATGCATCATCAAATGCAAGCGTGAACCCGACCTGTTTCTCACTCAAATATCTCTCTTGTGCTTTTTGTCCTGTCTTTCTCGGATTAAGTTTGCAAGCCAAAGCTCTAGTTTTTAATAAAGTTAAAAAAATAAGAAATGGATAAACTCAAAAGGTAAAAAATGTTAGAACTTGAGCTAAATACGTATTTAGGCTTGTCCGAGCACTGCTTCTATGAAGCAGCACATACTGTAGCTATGCAAATGTCTTCAAAGTAGATTTGCTTAAATAGAGTCGTTCAAATCATACCTGGATGGATGATTTCTTCACTGGACACCTGTCTAACCTGCCCTTTGTGTTTTCAGTATCCGATCCAAACGTGGATGGAGATATTTCCCAGTGATGGTAATGAAGGTATGTTACTGTGGTGTCATCCATCCAGGTTACTGCTGCTGTGATTTTAGGCATTACAATCAGAAAAAAAATAAAACTTGATTGTGACTGCAAGTATTATAATAATCAAATAATATAACACATAATAATATAACCAACATTTTCTTAAATTACTCAAGATTTTTAACTATCCTGAAAACCTACTGAAGGTATAAACAGGATGTTATTGTGCTTATAAGAGCATAGTTCTATTGGTACATACACATCATTATGTCCCAAAATTGCAGCATTTCACCTCTGGGACTAAACCATTTGACCCAGTCTTTATTGGAAATATTGGACAGTGACTTTGGAGACTGACTTTTGGTGTGTAGCAGGAGAGTGTACAGGGCTGAATTATTCAAAGAGATGTTTTCAAGAGCGCTGGAACAAATGGAAATCCATCAGAACTTTAAGGCTCCAAAGAGGTAACATCCTAAAATGTGGGCTAATCCATCGCCAAAAGTGTCCAGATGGAAACAAGTGACACGTGTTAACATTAACCTCCAAAGCTGCTCTAAAGTACATTTATTTACATGAAATGTTATCCAGAGGCGTCCAACGTTAATGAAACCAAGCATGTGGTGCTGAAATAATGGACTTTGACCACTATTACCATTAAGCCCTTACCATTTACAATATTAAAATATAGTTCCAGTCCACAATGTTGGCTTCATGAAGTCAGATGCACATCTTTCACTGCTGGAAAATAACATTGTATGTTTTATTAATTATATTACTATATCAGGGTTAGAGGCCAATTATAATATACAAGTCCATCCATGTATAAACTGTAAACACAACAGGCAGATTAAGTCTTTACAGGACTCCTGGCTAAAGAGCCTGTTTTGTTTTCTTTCAGCGCCCGATCACAATATGGATGGAGATCTTTCAAACTGAAAAGAAGTGAATGAAGGTATACAAAAACGTACTTTTGACTGAATGTAACCAGCGCAGTTTTCTATTGACATCAGTGTTTAATGCCAAACAGTTGGTTTTCAATTGATGTCAGTGTTTAATGAAGGGCGATGGGAATAATTAAAATGTGTCTCTTGAAAAGCAAACCTG
>CM033622.1:29746952-29776411 GCA_019453435.1 Rhinogobius similis | reverse complement strand
AAAAACATTTACTTTTCCTCTAGTGGGATCTGGTGTGTGATAAGAGAGGAAAGAACAAGGCAACAGCTACAATCTTCTTTGTTGGAGTTATGTTTGGAGCAATGACCTTTGGCGGCACAAGAAGCGACAGGTAACATGGGTTTTATCACTAGTGAATTAAACACTTGTCGTACGCTTTCTTGAACAACTTTGTATGAATGTTTGAGGATTGGCCGACGGATCACTCTGCTGTTATCGTACGTGTCTGGGATGCTGTTTGCAGTCGCCAGTGCCTTTTCCACAACCTACATCATGTTTGCAGTGCTCCGATTCTTCACTGGGTTCTGCATCACGGGGATCGTCATTGTTTCGGCTGTCCTCAGTACATAAGGTTACCTGCATATTTCTCACATAAAGTTTTTTGTTGTTTATTGTATCCATTTCTTTTTCAGGTGTGGAGTGGGTCGATATTGAGCACAGAAAGTTGGTGGGAGTGATTGACAGCCTATCATGGACATTTGGGAACACAGTCTTTGCCCTTATCGCGTACTTTGTAACTGATTGGAGATGGCTGATAATCAGTGTGACTTCGCCTGTTGTGTTAGGTATCATCACCTGGAGGTAAAAAATAAATCTATTTGGGTTTTCTCATGTTTTAATAATTTCAAACTGACTTATGATTCAATCCTTTTTGGACATTAATTCCCTGTCCGGGCCGTAATCTTAACCCCAAGCCTAACATTAACTTATCTTGATCTAATAATAAAAGGATTTCAGTCAAGGGGGCCTGTTAATACTTCTTAAGAGGCAAATCCCAATAATTTAAGTAGGTGTACTGATTTTAGTCCCCGCAAGGTGAGAGATTGGGGTGGTGGAATTAAAGTGGGACTAAATTTGGAACTAAATGTGGGCATGACAAGAGCGGGATCGAGACCAAGTCCGGACCATCAGGAGTCAGGACTAATTTGGCCATTTGGGCTCAAGACCAGTGTGAACCCTTTTAACGTAAATTTCCTGGCATTTGTGCTGAAAAAGACAGGGTTTCCCATTCCCAAGATTTGTTCTAAAATGTAATTAGACATCATTCAAATCAAATGTACTCTCTGACTAATCTATACTTTACAAATGTTCTATGATAATTCAGGTGGATGCCTGAATCTGTAGATAAACATAGCTGATAAGGAAACTAATCAAAGCACCAGAATTATTTGGAAAAATGTGCCAAAATGAACAACACTTAAAGAAGCAATACACATGGTGAAGCCAGAGTGTAGGTAACGTTCATATTTTGCATGCCACAATAAATAAATAAATAAATCTGTGTTAACATGACAACAATGGTTTTGTATTAGAGCACTATCGTCAGTATAGTTGTGACTGAAAAAAGGGATCGCACCTACTCCTACTTGGATCTCATCGAATCCCCAAGCTAAGGAAGTTGGCATTCACGTGCTGGGTTACTATGGTCGGTACTATCTTGCACTCATATGATGTCTGGGGCAGAGCGCCAGGGTTGGAGGCTTGGGGGGAGACACCAGCATATTCCACATTTGGGTTTACATGTTGGCATGTAAACTTGTTAAGCGAGGACAAACATACTGCCTAATGTCACTTGTAGGCCCCTCAATAGAAGACCCCCCCTCAAAGAAAAAAAAAAATACCTGGAGCACGCCCTTGTATGATGTCCATAACAGATTATTAATTATTATAAGTACTTTCTAGGTTTTGTGTGAGGCTAATGGGTTTCTGACGGCATCAGCTTTAACATCACTGGTTGGCCTCAACATTTATCTGACTCAATTTACCTTGTGCACGTTCATCAATTCCCAGCCAAACTACTCTGGCATGCACTTATGGGACAGGATTGGGGAGAGCGCCCTGTTCAAGTGGGTGCACGATTGTTTGGTTGCCCCTTGCACTTGCAGTCAACATTTTTATCCCAAGAGGTAACTAACATAGAGATCATGTGACTTTAGTTATGTTGTAGAAAAAGGTTTCAAAGGTCGTCATCTGGAGACTGTTTTGAAAATCGAGACGTCTCGAAAGTCATTCTCAATCGGATGGAAATCGAAATGTCTTGATTTTCAAAACAGCGTCAAGATGGCGACTTTTGAAACCACTTTTCTGTGGAACAGTCCTGAGACGAATGAGGGATTACAGATATATTTACATTCTTTCAGATATATGGCTGTAATAAGAACTGTAGTGGCAATCCATAGGAAAAGGGAGTTTTCTTCTGCAGCTTTTGGCACACTTGTGTTGTACAGCTCCTGAGCTTTATCCCACTTGTGTTAAGGTAGAGAAATCTTAAAAGTGGACATGTTTTCATATTTTTAATTATTACTAGGTTGGTGGAATAGTCCTTGGGTGGATATATATCATAGTTTTTACATCAGTCAAAAGTGCAGTTAGTCATGAGAATTTAAGTTTGAAAATTATATGAGACTTGTGCTGGAGTTCTACAACAGAATACCTCTACTTGTGTCATCAATAGAAGACAAATTTCATAAAAAATGCAGCAAGGACAATTGGCGCTAAACTGGCCCACATTTTCCCGACAGTTTAAACCACTGTTTAACTAAATAAAAGTGGTATTATTATGTGTCATTTCATAACTGTTGTTTTGACACTGAACAAAAATGTTTGTTTTGCTTCTGTTTTAATGAGCTGAATGAGATGTAAAACATTTTCTATAAACACAAAGACCCATTTCTCTGAAATATTGCTCCTAAATCTGTCTAAATCTGTATCTTTGAATTCAGCTCAGGAAAAAGGAGCAAAAACAGAAGTGTTACCTTTATATTTTTGTACAAAAGTATTTATATGGAGTTTTTGGCCCTTGTTTTCAAAAATAGTTGCAAAATAAAGTGAAAGTAAAATCTACATAATGCCACATCTGCTGCTCATGTCATCACCAAAATTGTTAACATTTTTAATTTTTTGTAAAATCTTAAAAATATAATCATATTCATATGTTTTTAGTGAAATGTGTCGTCTTTTCCCTTAATATGCACTTTAATGTTAATACAAGAGGTGGGCCCAGAGGAGGAAATGTACTTGCTAGTATGTGTACAAACCTAACAAATGTCTGTTGTACACCATTAGGCAGAATGGCATGGGTTACAACTCATTCATGGCCCGTTTAGGCGTGGCGTTAGGCCCGTTGGTCTTGTTATTGGGACGAGGTGTGGCAGGAGTTGCCTCAAGGTCGTCCTGTGCTGTGTGTCTGCACTGGGAGGACTGGTGGCAGGAGAACACTTGCAGAGACAGCGCAACCAGTTGCCTCCCAGAGACCATAGAAGATATTGAAAGAAAGAGACTGGTAACCAAAAAAACACACATTATCATTTATGTGAAGTCTTTTTTAGTCCAAGTAAGACATTGTAAAGTTGTTGTCTAAAAATAAATTAATATTTCAACATCTAATACTACTGTTAATTGAGTAAAGGTTGGGTTACTTTTCCCCACAGTGAGAAAAGTTTACAAGTCACAAAAGCTTAATGTATATTTATATTATAAATGCTTGTTTCTTGCACTGCTCCTTCAGAAGTGGTTTAGTTTTTTCTTATTGTTGTAGGTCTATCATTTGAAAAATAGCAGAATTTGCACATTACATGTTTTATCCTTCCAATAACTTCACATAATAAATCCAATTAATCTTACGAGCAGTAGTTCACAAATACTTTTTACCATTACTTGGGTAATTACGTTCTTGGACCACTAACAAAGCTTTTTGTGATTATTTGCCCATTACTTTTAAGGAACAGTACTCTTACTCAAGGACAATTTTTGCCTACTCCACCCCACAACTGGATCTAATGCAACTTTAGGTCTGGAGCAGCTTTTAGTTTAGTGTTCATTTCCTAAAATTGCTTTGAACCCAAAAATCACAATGGTGTAAATGTAACAAACAATGTTGCCACAAATTGTAATTTAATGTACTTTATTATTTAAATTCAGTCACTTTTTTCCAGAATATTTTACACCTCCAAAACTTCAAAACAGAAATTAGGCTTTAAGTCTACCACAATTATGGTTTAAACAGGCAATATAGTACAGGCTAATAATAATCCAAATTAAACGTTTTCCAGACCTGGCTAATTAAGTAAAAGCTCCTTTTTCTTATTTAAGGAATTTGCTACAAAATCAATTCATAGTGAAATAATATTCTAAAGGAGAGAGTCAATCACATCTTTGTTTTTGATATTGCTTTTTTTTTAATAGCCAGAACCCGACCTAGGCTGTTAAAAGTTCAAATCTCGGCATTATGTACAATTACAGAAATATTGTTTATGGGATAAGGAAAAAAATAAAATATAAAAAAGAACATTACAGTGACACAATGATACAGAAGATCTAAAACTATAGGTATGCAATTTTCCCCAGAACACGTCATAGATAATCGTGTTTTAGTACTGAGAATACTCTTTGCACTCTAGTTTGGCAATGATTCTCTCCAGCTGTCTTTTAGCTTCACATTGAGGGAAGTTACTCATTTCGTAGTACTGAGGGGCAATCTTGACCAACCTGCAGAGACAAAAAAGAAAATCACAATTAACTAAAACAAAAGCTGTATTTTCAAAAAGAATAATGCAGGGGTAACATACCATTCTGGTTTAATATCTGTGCATGTGCGGATGTAGTTCTTCGTAGTAAGGACAAACTCATTGTAAAGCACCCACTCAGGTTTGTGGTCCAGAACTGTAGGCGGGTGCAACTGGACCACCTGGTTGTCTTTAACAGTGAGGTAATGTCCTGTGCGCTCCAAATGAGCTACCTGTTAAAAAATATATACTTGATGTTCATGAAGTTTTAACTTGTCAAAATGGCATGAGAAAAGACCTCCATCCTTTTCCTCTAAATCCAGTGTGCACCGACCTGCATGAAGAATCCAGTGCAGAGAGCTCTGCGGATGTTGATGTAGTAGTCTCTGCTGGTGAACTCTCAGTGCTACGGACGCCGGCAGGTTGAATCTATCCATAATGCGAGAGAGCTGCTGCCCTAACGTTGTCAGCCGACATCAGTGAGCGGTAATTTACAAAGTTGTCAGAGCACCACTGGTTAGCCTCATGATCTGGAAAAAAAGGAAGCAATACATTTAAAATGAACAGAGTGAAAAACAAATGTTTACCATCACCTGGAAGTTATGCTTACTTTGTTTGAAAGCATGATAGACGTTGAGCAGTGTCAGGTGGTCTCCATCGATGTGCGCAAACCTCATCTTTGACTCATCTGCAGCCTTCTTAGCCTCCGTTGGGCGGACAAAACACTGTGGGACTAAACAAGGTTGGTATGGGCCCCAACAAAGCCGCCCATAGTGATGAGTCAAACATTCATAAAAAACACAGAAAAGCCAAAAATGCTAGGCACTGGGCACATAGTCGGGACAGAGCTCTAGCAAAGGCGATGTCTGATAATTTTCTCATGAAGTATCACTTTCTTACTGCTTATTTTTGTACAGAAAGTATCACTTAAACTTGTGCATATGCATTGTTTAAGATTTCAATATTATATAAATGTTTTAACATAACGTATGTTTGTAGACAACATTTAATTTGGAAGAAGGCTACTGGACGTAATAAATATAACAAGTCAAGAAGACTCCCTATAATAGATTAAAAATAAATAGTTCTGACAAATGACACTACACTGTGGAGCAGATGGACCAGGCCTAGAGTAGGCAAGGAAGATGTCAGCCCAGTCACGGGCATTACCTGACAGCATAGCAGTGATGGACAGAATCTCATTAGAGCAGTTAAACTCGCAGCTTGCGATGACCATCTTCGCCAGTTGAGGGTCTAAAGGAAACTCCGCCATCATGGACCCTAGCTCTGTCAGGTCACCGTCATCGTTAAGAGCAGCTAGATAATTCAGCAGCTCGAGCGCCCTCATCAGTGTCTCAGGGGCTAACAGACACAGTTTCAGATTGTGTGGAAGAGGTACAATTAAGTTTCAACACATATACAAAATAGAAAACCAGACTCACCAGGAGGATCCATGAAGTCAAAGTGAACAAGATCATCAATACCCAGTTTTTCAGCTGGAGCACAACTGACCCCAGGTTAGGCGAAGAATCTCAGGATATGTGTTGTCCTGTAATCAAAGATACATCACATTAAAATATGTAACATAATATGTATGTGTTTTTAACATATTGTTTATCATCAGAGTGACTTACTTGCATCTCTGTTTTATAGGCTTTTCAGTGTAGAGTCGGAAGCATTTGCCTGGGACGGGTTCTGCCAGCTCTTCCTGCCCTCTGCTGGGCAAGCTTTACTGATGGCAGTGACCAATAGAGACTCAACTCTGATTCGAGGATTGTACACCTATAAGGGCATTCAAAAACATTGCAAGAATTTTAAAAACTGCTAATATAAAGAAATACATTAAAATATACAGAAACAATGGGTGGCAATTAACCTTTTGTTTGGCAAAACCTGGGTCTATCACAAATACAACTCCATCAATTGTCAGAGATGTCTCAGCTATGTTTGTTGACACCACAACCTGATAATGAAAAACACTTTACTTTAATAAAAATAATACAGTAATTGCTATATATATTGATGTTTTCTATATTCCAACCTTTCTTCCGATTGCACCGTTAGGTTTCCTTGGTGGAGGTGGTTCAAAGATCCGCTGTTGCTGCTGTGGTGGTAATGTGGAATACAGTGGAATGATTTTAATGTCCCCAACTTCAGGTCCCAGATCATCAACCTCACGCTTGATCCGTTTGCAGGCCTCATCTATTTCCTGTCAAAACAAACCTGATGAGTGATCAGTCACTTGACAAAGTAGTAACCATTACTGTGCTTGTAATGCCACAGTTTACCTCTTGACCGGTGAGAAACAGAAGACAATCTCCTTCATCTTCCTCACACATATGAATCTGGATGACTGTGCGTATCGCTGCCTCGAGGTAATCCCTCTCAGGCTCGGGTGTGTAAAATATCTCTACAGGATGTGTACGACCAGGAATAGTCAGCAGTGGACAGTTGTCAAAGTACACTTGGAACTTGCCAGCATCTAGTGTTGCACTCATGACAATGACCTAAAGCAAAAGTATAACAATAAACAAATCATCTTTCATGTATGAGAATTATAACAAATTTGTCAATTGAAATATACCTTTAGATCTGATCTCTGACGCACCACCTCTTTAAGGACACCCATCAAGATGTCTGTTGCAAGGGTTCTCTCGTGAGCTTCGTCAAAATGATGACACCATAGCGCTCCAACAGTGGATCATTCATTGCTTCTCTGAGTAGCATACCATCTGTCATGTACCTGAGGAAAGACAATGTTGAATCTCAAGTTCACAATACAAAAAGTGTAAGTAAAAATAGTCCTGTGCAATAGAAAACCATAAATCTTACTTCAAAATAGTCTTAGCAGAGCTGCAATCTTCAAATCTAATGGAGTAGCCTACTTCCTGACCAAGCATCACATCCATTTCATCTGCCACTCGTTGAGCCACACTCATGGCCGCCACTCTTCTGGGTTGAGTGCAGGCGACGGCTCGCTTAGGACCAGGCTGGCCTCTCACCATATCCACACACCACTGAGGAATCTGCACATATGCACACAACAGTTTGCAGTGAATAACACAGTTAGAAAAAAAGCTTCTAGACTGAATGTACAGAAATGCATTCCTATTGACCTGTGTTGTTTTTCCAGATCCTGTTTCTCCCACAAGGACAAAACTCTGTTGGCGTGTTATGATGTCATTGAAGCTTTCCTTATATTCCCACCACGGGCAGCTGTAGCCTCTTCTTCAGGATCTCATAGTAGCGAGGCGTATGAGGCAGAGTTTGTGAAAAGGGTTTATTTGCTGATTCACAGCCATCTGCTTGAGGCCAGGCAGACTGGGAACTGTGCTAATGGAGGGGACACTGGGGGCTTAGAGTCTCGCTCTCGATCGCGCTCCCTGTCCCGGTCTCTGTCCGCTCCTGTCCCTGGGCGATCTTCACGGTCTCGGTCCACGGTCCCTATCTCTGCTGTGGACAACAGAGAAGACACAGAATTAACAATCACTCATCGTTTTTAGGTTTAGTAGAGTGAATCTGAATGTAATTAGAGGTGAGCAGATAATCAAAATATTAGGGCTGTAATCCTTTAGTCGTTTGGTGGATTAATCGGTCGATGGAGTCTTAGTCGACCGTCAGAGTTTTGATATATTTTGCAACAACCCCTTTCAGTCGACTAATTGGTCAATGGGGCAGGTCTTTAGTGGACCAAGAATTTCTTTAGTTGACTACTGCCCTACAAAATATTCAGAATACAAAGACTGCTGTTTTGAAGATGTGCAAATAATGAGTGTATAGCTGACAAAAGAAAATACTGAAAAGAGCTGATTAAAAAATAAAAAATACAACTAAGGGTGTAAAGCAATATTTATGTCCTTTGAGTAAAATTATATTATCATTTCACATGTATATGGTAATTAAAACTCAACTTTTAGTTTGATTGACAAAATATACTTTATTAGTCAATATCGCCCACACCTAAGTAACGTTAAATCTTTAAAAGTCATTGAAAGTTATAGCCAATGAAACCATTTCTATCCGTAGTAATGTATAAACCCTAAGATAAAAACAATAACAACAAGTGCTTGAGTAAATGAGTAAAGTTAACCGAAAATACTTTAAATGTTGTGAAGCGCCGTTGTATATTCCACATATGTGTTGGCGGTGTTTGAGTCTGTGTTTATGCAACGATCAGTCCCTGTTAGCCGTGGCCACACGTGCCTCTGTAGCGACACTACGCTGATGCTACAGGCTGCTAATGCCGCCTTTGGACTTTCCTAAACCTCTGTCTTAAAAGGACCCAGATCGACTTATATTACTATATAACGCACAAATTACAGTGCCTATGAAACGTATGTATACAGTGTTGATCGTGTGTGTGTCACAAATACATTTGGAGCTGTAGTTTATCTGAGGTGGCCATTAGCCAAGGAAACAGCACCAAGCTAACAGTCAGCTAATGTTAGCTTCTCATGTCAACGCACACAATTACACTCAAGAGAGGACACTTACCCATCAGATCGCTTCTTATTGGAAAAATAATCATCCCCCAAATCAAGGCGATGTCGTTTGGACATCTTGGAAGGTATGTTATCAACAATAAGTGCAAATTACCGGCCGATATAAAAAACGGGTATGTTTCTGATTCTGTCTGCGGCGTTTTCTTACTCCTTTTACTCTATCCTATAGACTCAATGTCATTACTGCCCTCTTCTGGCAACACAGGGGTCTGGTTTTGTCCCTGTTTAGTGCCCTCTCCTGGTAGATATTATTAACTACATAACCTAAACTTTTCGTGTGTAACGGCAATATAGATTTTAAGAAAATACTATATATTTATATATATATATATTTAACTTTTTAAGTAAGTATAGTTAACTGGTAGTTTCCTCATATTTGAAATTCACATTTGCCATTGTTTTTTTTTTCATCATCATCATTATCAGTTCCACAATGGTCACCACTGGTAGCATAGCAGGATTGGTATATTACATTTCATGAAAATTATTAAAATATATATACGCACAGGTTCTGTACCATTGTATCTTCAAACTCACGAGGTGGACCTTTTGCACATGCCCTGTGTGCATATTTATACAGAGATACACTGTACAGCCTATCTGTGCGCGGTTGTTAGGGAGGAGTGACAGGATGCCTGTGGAAGAGATGTGTGTGTGTGTGTGTGTGTGTGCGTGCGTGCGTGCGTGCGTGTGTGTGTGTGTGTGTGTGTGCGTGCGTGCGTGCGTGTGTGTGAGAGAGAGAGAGAGTGTGTGTGTGTGTGTGCGTGTGTGTGCGTGTGTGTGTGTGTGCGTGTGTGTGTGAGAGAGAGAGAGAGAGAGAGAGAGAGAGTGTGTGTGTGTGTGTGTGTGTGTGTGTGTGTGTGTGTGTGGTGTGTGTGTGTGTGTGTGTGTGTGTTTGTATTCATATATTGAAGTGAGGACCTTTGAGTCTGTTCAACAAGACAAGTGAGGACATTTTGGAAAGTGAGGACATTTTGCATGGTCCTCACAAGCTTTAATGTAATGGCTTTTTAAAGCGATTTCAAGGCTATTCTCAAAGATTTAGAGAGGTCCTCACAAAAAATAGGAAAGCGTGACAGGAGCCTGAGATTTTTCTGGTTTTAATATTTTTGTGAGGACCTCTGAGTATAGGCCAAATTTAACTGGTTTGTTCCTGCAACACCATAAAATAAGTAACAACAAACAAAAAATGTAAAAAAAAAAAAAAAAAATAATTAAAAAAAAAAAAAAAAAATCTACACACACACACACAAATATATATATATATATATATATATATATATATAGGGCTGCATCAGGGCTAGGGAGACCAATGCACCTTGGTGATGGTGGTTTTGTTGAAACTGCCAAACAAAGGCTCCAGGCCTTGGCCAGGAGCTTAAAGAGATACACAACAGATAACGAAGCCAGACGAATAAACCAGCTGTTCACAACCTGCAAAACTGTACTCTCAGTGGCAGGGTGGTTATTATTATTAAGGCTGGAAACAGAAAGGTACTGGAAAAATATCTGGGGAAAGGAGGCATCACACAACATCAATGCAAAGTGTCTCGTGGCTCTGAGAGACGACCACAGCAACCTCCCAGAGAAGACTCCAGTCACCACCACAGTGATCTCCAAGAAAGAGTCTCAGGCATGAAAAACTGGACCAGGCCCAGACATGATCCACACATACTGGCTAAAGGGCGTACGATCCTGATTATGAAGGATCCCTCCAAGGGGACAGTCCCATCCAGCCTTCGGCCAATAACCTGTCTCCACAACATGGAAACTCTTGTCAGGCTCCTGTGGCTCAGATCAGTGGCACTTGGATCAATACATGAGCAAAGCACAGACGGCAAAGACATCAGAGGAGCCAAACACCAACTCCAACTCCGACAGAACAGTCGACCAAGACTGACCCGACAAACTGTGCACCGTCTGGACTGATTAAAGACCACGACTCGTTGTGGAAGACCACCCTTGAGGCCCCGAGGTAAGCCACTCACACAAGTGTCCATCAGATGTGGCATATACCAAGGAGATACACTGTCCCCACTGCTGTTCTGCAAAGGTCTGAACCCCCTCAGCCAGATAATCAACAAGACTGACTCTGGACACGACCCAGGAGTGAGGCCACCATCAGTCACCTCCTCTACAGGGAGACATCGACTGATCCACACCTCCAGGATCTACAGCACTGACACTGGGGTGTCATTCGGGCTGGAGAAGTGCAGTCGGTAACAAAGAGAGGGAAGGTAGTCCACACAGAAGGTCTCACTCCCAGAAGGAACAATAGCAGATAACAGCTAAACACCTCCAGCAAGTAAGGCAAGTCCTAAGAAGCCAGCTCAATGGCAAGAACAAATCCCAGGGGTTAAACAGCTACGTCTTGGCATAGTGTACAGAAACATCTGTGTGGAGTATGGACTGGAAACCCCAAGGTCAAAATGGGAAACACCTCCAAAGGTGGTAGAGAATGACCGAGCGAAGATCCTGTGGGACTTCCAGATACAGACTGACAGATGGTAATGGCAAACCAACCAGACATCATGTGGTGGATAAAGAGCAAAGGAAGGCCATTGTGGTTGATGTGGTATCACCAAGTGATGGCAACATCAGGAGAAAGGAACATGAGAAACTAGAGAAATACCAAAGGCTCAGAGAAGAGCTGGAGAGGCCTGGAAGGTGAAGACCAAAGTGGTGCCTGTGGTGATCGGAGCACTGGGGGCAGTGACCCCCAAACTGGAGGAACATCAGACATCTGAGTCCAGAAACGAGCAGGAACAGCTGAGATATTGAACCCGCAAGCTCCAATATCTATATCTATATATGGGCTAAATTGGACCATCAGGTAAAATGAGCCACCCATGGTTTGAGGGGCACATCTCTTGTATGCATAACTGGTATTCACTGTATTTAAAATAAAACAGTAGCCACAGCATCTCATGATTTCCTGCAGTTCTGATTGTAACCCTAACCCCAACCCCTAACCCGAACCTAACCCCAACCTAACCCCAACTAACTTGAACCCTAACCCAACCCTAACCTTGAACCCTATTGAACCTAACCCCAACCTAACCCCAGCCTAACCCTAACCTAGCTAACCTAACCTAACCCCAACCCCAGCTAACCCCACCCCTAACCCCAACCCCAAACCCTAACCCTAACCTGAACCCCTAACCCCAACCCTAACCCCAAGCCTAGCCTAACCTAACCTAACCCTAACCTACTGGCCCAACCTCTGGCTTGGAACCCCAAGAGCCTAGCCCTAGCCCCAGCCCCCAGCCCCAACCCTAGCTTGAACCCCAAAAGGCCTAACCTAACCCCCAAGCCTAACCCCAACCCCAACCCCTAACCCTAACCTGAACCCCTAACCCCAACCCTAACCCCAACCCCAAACCTAACCCCAACCCCAACCCCAAACCCTAACCCCTAACCCCAACCTCAAACCTAACCCCAACCCCAACCCTAACCCCAACCCCAACCCCCCCTAACCCTAACCCCAACCTCAAACCTAACCCCTAACCCTAACCCTAACCCCAACCCCAACCCCAACCCCAACCCTAACCCTAACTATCACTGCGAGTGAAACATGTACTGTGTGTGTCCTGTATCAGCGCGAGCCACTGCAGAGCCGCGCGCGCACTCACCCGGAAGGAGCAAGAGAGAGAGGGGGAGGGGGGAGAGAGAGAGAGAGGGGAGAGAGAGTGAGAGGGGGCGAGTGAGGAGAGAGAGAGAGGGGAGAGAGAGGGGAGAGGGTAACTAAGAGAGTGGGGACAGGTACAGTGGCGTGGCGTAATAATCCTGCCTCTTTCGCTGATTCTACTTTTTTCAAACGTTTTGGATAGATTTTATACACAATAAAAATTGTTTAAACTTTTCCCCTTGCACTTTTTATGCAGTTTGACAATGAAATGCCTATTACATTTTAATTTTGAAAATGAATAAACTGATCACACTTTATTGATTATCAGTGAGGGATTGCGGTGCCCGTGTCTGCTGGGGTTGTTCTGATTTGTTTGGTTCACGTGCAGTAGAGGGTTGCCATGTTGCAGTGTTACCACGCCAAATGTATTCAATATAAAATAAAACTAACGGAAGCCCTGATTTTCAGCGGCAGAACCTCATCCAAAGCCCTTTGCGTCCCGTGGAGCTTCTCTTTTCGCGTGAGAGGGACGCGACATTTAGACACGCAGATGGTTGTTTTTGTGCAGTTTTTCCACTGCTCTCTTGCGAGTTTAACTGCGTCAACCTGGCAACTCTGCGTCAACCTTCTCCGCCCTGATGGACCTGACGGAGTGTCGCGTGGACCGTTTCCGGAGGCGTCTCCGCAATCTGCGTCATCACCACGAGGAATGCGAGCGAAAATATACACAAATGTCCAGGTAAGGTGGAACTTTAGATGTTTAGCGTTTTAGTTACGATTTACAACAAGAATCAGAGTTAATTCTGCGCCGTGTATCGCGTTGTGAAACGTGAACGATCACGCTTGTTTTTGCGTCAGCATTAGTTAATTAATATTTATTTATATTTATATTTAAATTAACGAGACTGAATCTGTCACGACAGATGTTTTGGTCCGTAAGACGTAAACATTGGTTTTATATTGTTTTCACGCCGCCCCTCCCACGTGCTGCACCCTGTCTGCGCCTGTCATTCCCCTCCCCCGCGTGCGCGTCTGTTTGCACCTGTCACTCCTTTCCCCCGCGTGTGCACCTGTCTGCGCCTGTCGCTGCCCCTCCCCCGCGTGAGCGCCTGTCTGCACCTGTCGCTGCCTCTCCCCTGCGTGAGCGCCTGTCTGCACCTGTCACTCCTTTCCCCCGCGTGCGCGCCTGTCTGCACCTGTCACTCCTTTCCCCCGCGTGTGCACCTGTCTGCACCTGTCGCTGCCCCTCCCCCACGTGAGCGCCTGTCTGCGCCTGTCGCTGCCCCTCCCCGCTTGTCTTGTGTGCCTGTCGTTCCCCTCCCCCGCATTCGCGCCTGTCTGCGCCTGTCACTCCCCTCCCCCGTGTGCGCGCTTGTTTGCACCTGTCACTCCCTTCCCCCGCGTGTGCATCTGTCTGCACCTGTCGCTGCCCCTCCCCCGCGTGAGCGCCTGTCTGCGCCTGTCGCTGCCCCTCCCCCGCTGCTGCTGAGCGCCAGGTGCAGATGTTTGACTGTGGGGCCTGACTGTGGAGTAACATGGGCTTCTGTGAGTTTGAAGCTTCACAAACTACAAACACTAAGGGATTATTAACTGGTTCACATTAACTACAGCTCAAGAAGCTCATGCGCTTATTTAAGGTCAGGCAGCAACGACTTTATTTCAAAGACTTAATTACTACTGGACAATGCTGTGTAATGAGTTGTATTAGTTGATATTGTTTACTTGGTTGAGGCCTGTGACCCTCAGCATGAAATGTGTCCTTTTATCCAAAAATAGTTCTGCACCCTCCTGATTAGTTTGGTATTGCAAATGGCCACAACAAAGGGACATTCAGTTGTTTCCTTTTTCTAACATGAATATGTTTTGTCATTTTAGACTCAAGACATGGAAAAAAGCAGGTATGTGAATTCTCCTATTGACTATTGACAAAATGGATTAAATTTGAAGTCTTTTAAAGTCTCATTTACACACTGTCCTTTTTCTCACAAGAGCTGAAATCAAAGTTGGGCTCGTTGATATGGACATAATAAGAGGAAACAAGGGATTTTTTTTCATCTCAATTTTTTCTTGGATTCTAGTCTTTAAAAAAACATGTATATAAAATATATAGACTTTTAAATCTGTTCCATTTAACAAAAATGTAATCACTTTATTCCTCCAAACTCTGACTCCAGCTCCAAACCACACTTTTAGATTAGAGATTTACTGTGGACCTCCTTGATTTTAAGAAATATTTTGAATTTTGAAAACATGTGATATGATTCTTACATAGATGAAAGAAAATATACTCAAGGTCCAGTTAACACTCAAGCTGATGGAATTTGCTGTTTAACTGTCATGAAATTCTTAACTTCAGTTTTAAAGAATGTCAGTCTAGAATGTTGTGCTGTCGTGATCTGAACCTTTGGTGAAATTAGCAGATTTGTTGACCAGGGCTATGATCTAACGGGCCTTAAACAAAAACTGCCTCAAAATAAATAAATCATCGGCACAAATAATCAAAAGGTCCTCCCTCTCTGTCTGACTCGGCCGTCTTTCAGTCTAAATCAGGGTCAAACTTGTAGCTCACAAACAAATGTGTCCTGGTTAAATAAAAATAAAACATGTTAAGCTAAATGTTCAGACTATTGAATATGAACATTCTTTGGGCCAAAATAAGCCATAAAATGAGTAGCTTACAGTTTAGTTTTAGTTAAAGTTGCTCATGGAAGCAAAAAGGTTTGAGAGTCCTGATCTAAACTCATCTTACAAATTAACAATTAACACTGTTTACTGAGAAAAGCACATTGTCTCATGTTTTTGGGGAAATGTATTTATAAATGTCATAATGGCTGGTTTTGATTTTGTTTGATTCCAGCTTCAGCCTCAAGTGGAAAGTCTACAGGAGCTTTTGAAGAAGGTAACCCTTCATGAATACATTTGTCCTAATGATTTGTCCCAGTGCTATGAATGGGTCATGGCTGACCTCATGGATATCTCTGTATTCTTTGTCTTACAGATGAGGCAAACGAGTCCGCATCCACACACAGACCAAACACACCACGGCCAAGAAAAAGGGGTACATGTTTCCATAGCTTTAGATGTTGGAATTATCGCTCTCTATTAACATTGTAAACACATTTGGATAGAGCTGGGTAAAGCAATACATTTAAGGCAGTCTGGTCAGGGAAATGTGGACACTTTTTAAAACAAATTGGAACCATTGTTCCTCATCTTCAAAACATTAAATGTATTTAACCATAATTTATTTGGGACACCTTTTCCTCCATTTTCAGGTGCTGATCTGTCCATTTCGTCCCAACATAAAAAAGCAGGAAATGGTAAATTTAATCTGAATGAATGTCATTTGTGAACTGCTTTGGTCTCATTTTGATTTCTTTTAGACGGAGATTTTTTTGCTGCAGCCAATGAGAAAAAAACATCCATATCTAAAGCAGGAGGTACGTGTGATTTGCTAAAGGTCGTGTTCACGTGACATTCTAGAAGCCTATTGTTTACCTGAGAATTCTGACCTGGCACAGAGTTATGAACCATAAACCAGCAGAGGTGGGAGTGCAGTAGTCACTTCATTTTACACAGTTCCATTACTTGAGTAACTTTATGATGAAATGGTACTTCTTGGAGAAAACTGTAAAAGTAAACTTTTACAGTAATTTTTATTGAGGTAATTATTTCTTGAGTAAAAGTTCTGGTCTTGTTTCTTTTTTTGAGAAAAGCTAAATAACATTTTGTGTATACGTTAACGTTTTGTTCTGAAAAGGACATTCTCTTCCAATTATAAATCATATGTTACATCCTGACACTTACTCTTAAAGTTACGCTTACTTGAGAAATATGTATTAAATACATGTACTATATATAGGCCCCGCCCTCCATCTGAAAGTACATCATCAAATGCAACGTGAACCCGACCTGTTTCTCACTCAAATATCTCTCTTGTGCTTTTTGTCCTGTCTTTCTCGGATTCGGTTTGCAAGCTTAAGCTCTAGTTTAAAATAAAGTTAAAAATAAGAAATGGATAAACTCAAAAGGTAAAATATTGAGACTTGAGCTAAATGCAATATTTAGGCTTGTCCGAGCACTGCTTCTATGAAACGGCACATACTGTGGCTTTGTAAATGTCTTCAAAGTAGATTTGCTTAAATGGAGTCGTTCAAATCATACCTAGATGGATGATTTCTTCACTGGACACCTGTCTAACCTGCCCTTTGTGTTTTCAGTATCCGATCCAAACGTGGATGGAGATATTTCCAGTGATGGTAATGAAGGTATGTTACACAATGGTGTCATCCATCCAGGACACTGCTGCTGTGATTTTGGGCATTACAATCAGAAAAAAATAAACTTGATTGTGACTGCAAGTATTATAGTAATCGAATAATATAACACATAATAATATAACAACATTTTCTTAAATTACTCAAGATTTTTTAACTATCCTGAAAACCTACTGAAGGTATAAACAAGTTGTTATTGCTTATAAGAACTCGTTCTATTGGTACATGCACATCATTATGTCCCAAAATTGCAGCATTTCACCTCTGGGACTAAACCATTTGATCAACACAATGGAAATATTGGACAGTGACTTTGGAGACTGACTTTTGGTGTGTAGCAGGAGAGTGTACAGGGCTGAATTATTCAAAGAGATGTTTTCAAGAGCGCTGGAACAAGTAAATCCATCAGAACTTTAAGGCTCCAAAGGTGTAACATCCTAAAATGTGGGCTAATCCATCACTTAAAAGTGTCCAGATGGAAACAAGTGACACGTGTTAACATTAACTCCAAAGCTGCTCTAAAGTACATTTATTTACATGAAATGTTATCGAAACGTCCAACGTTAATGAAACCAAACGTGGTGCTGAAATAATGGACTTTGACCACTATTACCATTAAACCCTTACCATTTACAATATTAAAATATAGTTCAGCCCACAATGTTGAAACCATGAAGTCAGATGCACATCTTTCACTGCTGGAAAATAACATTGTATGTTTTATTAATTATATTACTATATCAAGTTAGAATAGTTATAATATACAAATTAAATGTATAAACTGTAAACACAACAGGCTTGATTAAGTCTTTACAGGACTCCTGGCTAAAAGGCCTGTTTTGTTTTCTTTCAGCGCCCGATCACAATATGGATGGAGATCTTTCAAATGAAGAAGTGAATGAAGGTATAAAATACGTACTTTTGACTGAATGTAACCAGTTGGTTTTCTATTGATGTCAGTGTTTAATGAAGGGCGATGAGATAAATTAAAATGTGTCTCTTGAAAAGCAAACCTGCCACATTCTAATGTCTTGCAGATTGTTGGACTGGGCTTTTTTCTCCAATGAAGAAACAGAGAAGACAAAAAAGTACTTGATAAGGAACATTTAGAGATTTGACAAATGCTACAAAAACAAACTTCATTAAAGTTTTCCCTCATTTTCAGGCCCTGATTCTTTCATCTCAGACACTTCATCCTCACACGAGAAAAAAGGTAATGGTAAGTTTGATCTGAATCTATGCAGTTGTAATTGTGTACTGCTTTTGTTCATTTATTTATTAATTTTTATTTTTTAGTTTACTGCAACAGAAGGCCCAAAGAGAAAAAGCCTTCAGCGCTTGAAGCCACAGGTACTTTATGATTTCTTGTTTTCTACCTTTCTTTTTCTCTCACTCACTCTTTCTCTTGCCCTTTCCCTCTCTCTAGTTGTTTGTGAAAAGTGGAAAACTAATTATTTCATTACTGAAATTTAAACTTTATAACAGACAACCAGGCAATCTTTCAAAGTTTACACCAATGTCTCTTACATACAGTAACTGGTTATGACCATGGTTATGTAACAGTGCAGCTCAGGGACAGAATAAATGCCATAGAAATAGTAAAGTGGCTTAAATGTATTAAATAATTGGATACAGAAGGTGGCTATGGCTATTGCATATGGGTAGAATAAATGACATGTAAAGTGACTAGAGTAGTGATTGCACCAGAGATGATTATATTACAGTGTTGCTGATGAGAGTGAACGACATGTTCAGGGTTAACAGTGATCCTTGTACAGTCTGACAGCAGCAGAAGGAAAGACGTGCCCAACCTCTCCCTCAGCGAGAGTGGATCAGTGTCACTGAAGCTGCTCCAGAGCAGAGCGTCCTGAAAGGGGTGGGACTCATGGTTCAGAGCAGACAGTGTCCTGCAGAGGGCGGGACTCATGGTCCAGAGCAGACAGTGTCCTGCAGAGTGTGGGACTCATGGTCCAGAGCAGACAGTGTCCTGCAGAGGGCGGGACTCATGGTCCAGAGCAGACAGTGTCCTGCAGAGTGTGGGACTCATGGTCCAGAGCAGACAGTGTCCTGAAAGGGGTGGGACTCATGGTCCAGAGCAGACAGTGTCCTGCAGAGGGTGGGACTCATGGTCCAGAGCAGACAGTGTCCTGCAGAGGGTGGGACTCATGGTCCAGAGCAGACGGTGTCCTGCAGAGGGTGGGACTCATGGTCCAGAGCAGACGGTGTCCTGCAGAGTGTGGGACTCATGGTCCAGAGCAGACAGTGTCCTGAAAGGGGTGGGACTCATGGTCCAGAGCAGAGTGTCCTGCAGAGGGTGGGACTCATGGTCCAGAGCAGAGCGTCCTGCAGAGGGTGGGACTCATGGTCCAGAGCAGAGCGTCCTGCAGAGGGTGGGACTCATGGTCCAGAGCAGACAGTGTCCTGCAGAGGGTGGGACTCATGGTCCAGAGCAGACAGTGTCCTGCAGAGGGTGGGACTCATGGTCCAGTGCAGAGCGTCCTGCAGAGGGTGGGACTCATGGTCCAGAGCAGACGGTGTCCTGCAGAGGGTGGGACTCATGGTCCAGTGCAGAGCGTCCTGCAGAGGGCGGGACTCATGGTCCAGAGCAGAGTGTCCTGCAGAGGGTGGGACTCATGGTCCAGAGCAGACGGTGTCCTGCAGAGGGTGGGACTCATGGTCCAGAGCAGACTGTGTCCTGCAGAGGGTGGGACTCATGGTCCAGAGCAGACGGTGTCCTGCAGAGGGTGGGACTCATGGTCCAGAGCAGGCAGTGTCCTGCAGAGGGTGGGACTCATGGTCCAGAGCAGACGGTGTCCTGCAGAGGGTGGGACTCATGGTCCAGTGCAGAGCGTCCTGCAGAGTGTGGGACTCATGGTCCAGAGCAGGCAGTGTCCTGCAGAGGGTGGGACTCATGGTCCAGAGCAGACAGTGTCCTGCAGAGGGTGGGACTCATGGTCCAGTGCAGAGCGTCCTGCAGAGGGTGGGACTCATGGTCCAGAGCAGGCAGTGTCCTGCAGAGGGCGGGACTCATGGTCCAGAGCAGAGTGTCCTGCAGAGGGTGGGATTCATGGTCCAGAGCAGAGTGTCCTGCAGAGGGCGGGACTCATGGTCCAGAGCGTCCTGCAGAGGTGGGACTCATGGTCCAGAGCAGAGTGTCCTGCAGAGGGTGGGACTCATGGTCCAGTGCAGACAGTGTCCTGCAGAGGGCGGGACTCATGGTCCAGAGCGTCCTGCAGAGGGTGGGACTCATGGTCCAGAGCAGAGTGTCCTGCAGAGGGTGGGACTCATGGTCCAGTGCAGACAGTGTCCTGCAGAGGGTGGGACTCATGGTCCAGAGCAGAGTGTCCTGAAAGGGGTGGGACTCATGGTCCAGAGCAGACAGTGTCCTGCAGAGGGTGGGACTCATGGTCCAGAGCAGACAGTGTCCTGCAGAGGGTGGGACTCATGGTCCAGAGCAGACAGTGTCCTGCAGAGGGTGGGACTCATGGTCCAGAGCAGACAGTGTCCTGCAGAGGGTGGGACTCATGGTCCAGAGCAGACAGTGTCCTGCAGAGGGTGGGACTCATGGTCCAGAGCAGAGCGTCCTGCAGAGGGTGGGACTCATGGTCCAGTGCAGACAGTGTCCTGAAAGGGGCGGGACTCATGGTCCAGAGCAGATAGTGTCCTGAAAGGGGTGGGACTCATGGTCCAGAGCAGACAGTGTCCTGCAGAGGGTGGGACTCATGGTCCAGAGCAGACAGTGTCCTGCAGAGGGTGGGACTCATGGTCCAGAGCAGATGTGAGTTTAGCCTGGACCCTCCTGTCCCCCACCTCCTGCACTGAGTCCAGAGCACAGCCCAGGACAGAGATGGACTTCTTGATGACCTTTTCCAGCCTCTTCCTCTCTGTGATGCTGCTGTTCCAGCAGACCACACGGGACAGAAAGGCTGAAGCCACCATGGAGTAGTATAAGGTCCTCAGGAGTGGCCCTCTTATTCAAACGACCTGAGCCTCCTCAGGAGGTGGAGACAACTCTGACCCTTCTTGTACAAGTGCCTCTGTGTGAGCCCAGTTTGTGATTCAGGTGAACACCCAGGTCCTCGTCCACTCTCTCAGTGTCCCTTCCCTGAATGTTCACTGGTGAGGGGACAGTAGATTGCTGTCTGCAAAAGTCCACCATCAACTCCTTGGTCTACCCCGCGTTGAGAAAGAGGTGATGGTTCTGCTGATTCCAGTCCACAAAGTACTGCATTAGCCCTCTGTACTTTGCCAACATTGGACTCATCATGGATGACGATGACGCAGTGAACTTCTGCAGGACAGCCCTGGGCTCTCACAAACTGAGGACTGTAGACCAGGATCCACTCTCCAGGTCACAGTCCACACCAGGCGTCTCCAGCTTGTCTCTCAGGAGCAGTGCCTGGATGGAGTCAAAGGTGCTGGAGAAATCAAAGAACAGAATTCTCACAGTGCTGCCGGGCTTCTCCTGGTGAGACAGATAGTGGTGCAGCAGGAGGATGGCGCCTCCACTCCAATACCAGGCCGGTATGCCAACTGCAGCGGGCCCAGGGCTGAGCTCACCGTGGAGCAGAGGTGGCCCAGAACTGGCCTCTCGATGGCACGTGAGAGCCACCGGCCTGAAGCTGCTGAATCGTGCTGTGTCTCAGGCACTGGTACCACACAGGAGCTTCCAGAGCTGTGGTACCACCCTCAGCTTTAGGCTCATGTTGAAGACCTGCTCCAGAACTCCACACAGAATGTAAGGAGGCTGGAGCTGATGGTCTGGTCTTGCTGAAAGGGCTGAGCCACAGGGCTGAGCCAAAATGGCGCAAGTCAAAGCTCCATATTCAAAAAGAGATTTATAAAGAAAAGTAGTACAATCTCATTTTATTTAAAACAAGGGAAGGATTTTTTTTTCTGAAATAATGAAAAATTGGAGTAACAACATGTGTTCTGTTTGCAACAATAACAGATTCACAAACCCTCAGCTCAGCTGCCGTCAGAACTAATAGCCCTGAACCTTGTCCTTACAGGATATTGCAAACTCATGGCACTTAAATGTGGAAGAGTCAGGACTAAACATGGTTCTATTCTGACAATGTTCAGCTCTAGACTAAAACCATTTGATTTACCTGCTCATATGACTGAAACTAACCGTAACCCTGACTTTGTCTACTCTGCTTTCCACTCTTTTAAAGTAAATTCTATTCTTTTATGAATGTAATACTTTTTTTTTTGTTTGTGCTCCACAAATAAACTTGTCTACTTTGATTTAAGACCATTATTTATATAAAATTGTACATGATTTTTATTTGTACCTGCACACTGTTGAACCTGTCTCTTTTTTTAGTCCATAGTCATCACAATATGGATGGAGATCTTTCAAATGAAAAAGTGAATGAAGGTAAAATACGTACTTTTGACTGAATGTAACCAGTGGGTTTTCTATTGACATCAGTGTTTAATGAAGGGCGATGAGATAAATTAAAATGTGTCTCTTGAAAATCAAACCTGCCACATTCTAAAAAGTACTTGATAAGGAACATTTAGAGATTTGACAAATGCTACAAAAACAAACTTTATTAAAGTTTTCCCTCATTTTCAGGCCCTGATTCTTCCATCTCAGACAGTTCATCCTCACACGAGAAAAAAGGTAATGGTAAGTTTGATCTGAATCTATGCAGTTGTAATTGTGTACTGCTTTTGTTCATTATTTTGTGTTTTTTAGGTGGCTGCAGCAGAAAAAGGTCCAAAGGAAAAAAACGTCTATATCTGAAGCCACAGGTGCTCCTCTCATATTCTCGATTACATTAGAAAATACATCTGTTGATGCCTCTGGTCAAACCAGTGATGTTCTGGATTTCTTTAGTGTGTCTGAGGATGATAAGCACCAGCTTCTGACAAAATGGCTTCCTAGCCCCCTGTCCTTGTGACCCTTTCTGAAGCGTCTTCCCTCACTTTGCTCGTTCCCATGAAGGAGCCGCCACATTCAGTGTCTTATCGGCTCCTTCGCACGAGGGGGCGGGTCTTAACAGCTGGCGAGTCGGAGCTGGCTTTACAGGTGTAACAGAGCTGCTTCCTTAAAGCCTGTTTAAGCCGGTCTTCCCAAGGAACAGTCAGCTCCAGGATGACTGCAGACTTTGTGAAATTGGAAAAAGGACAATATCTGGTGTTGAGGTAGTTTTTACAGTATGACTTGGGAACTGCTGCTGTTTCTATTGGTCGGGCAATCGCCGAGGCCGGGACGCCTGGAGAAGTTTGAGGTGCAGATGTTTTTCTCGCCTCATCAGATTTAATGAAGGCGTGTTTTTCTTTGCTGCTTGTGAGGGCCTGGCTGAGATGGCCTCATAGATACTCTTGAAGACTTGGTTGTGCTCCTTTAACCCCTGTTTGGAACACGGTGCACATGAGGAATGGTGTCCTCTGGGGCTCTCCTTCTGCCCTCACCCTCTGGATTGCAGTCTTGCCCGTGACAGCTTGTCAACCAGCCTAGTCAGCACACCACTTCCTCCCTTTCTTTACTTCTATCCCAATCTGGATACCTTTGGGTCTTTTGAATCTTTGTACTCCAGCACCACTCAAACACAATGTGTTTCTCTTCTTTCAGCAGCAGTTGTTTGTTGATGTGATTATAGAGTGCTATGCAGCTCAAACTCTTTGAAAGTCTGAGCCATCTTCAGAGGTGGCTACTTACCTTCTTCAAGATTTTAACTGTTGATATTGGCACTTCATAGACCAATAGTGGCATCAGATTCTAGAGAGGACTCCATACTGGTCACCCACGCTTTAAACTTTCTTTACAAACCACTGATCAACCACTTCCAGCCAGTCCTCCCGGCTCCAGTTGGTTCCTTTGATGATGTCTCTCAATAAGTGAAACATTTTGCCCAAACGTTTGACAGGATTCTCTGATTGTAGGATGTGCTTGTTATGCTGAACCACACTTTATCCTCCTGACCCTTCCATAGCCCCATCGACCTTGAATTGGCTTAAAGCTCATGCACAGACCCTGTAAGAGCCACTGATGGAATGGGACTGAGTTCCATTGACTGTGAGGTCATCCATAAACGCTCTAATGAGTGACTTTTGTTGAGCCGTCTTGGTCTTGACGTCTGTAAAAGCCTGGCCGGCTGAGGGTAAACAGTAAACAATTCAATAAAGTAATAAATACAACACCATTGAGTTGTATAATTGGTTAATTGTATAATAATTTAACTCTGCTTATTAATACACCTTTGGAACAGTATTTGGATGGTATTTCCTGGTTTCTTTCTCCGCCTCCATCACAAGATGGTTATTAATGAAAGCATGTCATTTCTGGTTAGGGGTCCACCACCCTCTTGTTTCTGTCACAGTTATATTTTAGTCTACAATGTTAAGAGTATGGCATAAATCAATATAAATAAAAACACATGATTTCATAAATGTAATTCTATACTGATGAACGTTCCAGTCCAAACTATTGAATCTCTAAGACAAGCTGGATATGGATATGGTTTTGATGTATTCTCTTAGTAATAACTTGTAGTTGTTCAGTTCCTGATCAAAGAAATATGTGCAATTATGTTGCTTTAACTGCTTGCTAAAATAAAATAAAAAAAATCTTATCTATTCTAGATAAAGGGGAAATGGACAGAAGAGGAGAAGTCTGCTGTGAGAAGACATCTTACAAGCCACATGGAAATGGGAAAGCTGCCAGGCAAAGAGGCGTGCATGCAGGTCATCAGGGCTGAAACATCTCTGAAGGGCAGGTCATGGTTAGATGTTAAAAGGTTTGTCCATAAGACTTTAGTAACTCAAATTAGAAGAGCTGCTGACGCTTCTAGGTAGTTTAAATTTTTTTTCCCTCAGTGTCCTCTCAGTCACAGTTGTTAAGAGTGACCTTGTTTCAGTGTAAATGTTCTGATGTTTGTTTGAGCTTCTATTCTTGTTGTTTGACTAGAAAATGTTTGTTTCACTAAGCGCCACAAATCCTCCAGTAAAAGTAAGAAAGTGGAGGTTAAAGTTTGATATTGATAGTTGGCTTGGCAAATGTGATGAACATGTGTGTCTGCAGACTATCCTTTTGCACAGTTCTTTAATGCAGATGAACCAGCGATTAAAGTCAACAAAAACTAACACAAGGTTCTGTCGTCTTTGAGCTCAAGTAATTGGAAATGATTATATTAATTATATTATCACTTAAAGCTGGGGTCTGCTTTCCTCCAGAGTGTCTCATCAGGTCATTGTGTTGCTGGTGTTTTATCATCAGTAAAAGCAGTGAGTGATGCAAGGTTTGTGTTTATGCGGTTCACTCTCATGTTAAATGGAGTAAACCTTTCAGGAAGTTAGACTGTCTCCTACATGAGTTGGTAAATGCTTTTATTAATTCAAACATGATTTGTTAAATATTTAAAAAGGGGTTTTATTAAAATGTTTTTAAAATAACATTTAATACTTTAAGAATTGCTTTTAGTAAAAGGGTTTTAAAAGTATCAGCCTGGAAGACTCTGCTGCTTTGCCTTTATTCACTGCTCTACTCTGATTGGCTCAGCAGCTGCCAATCACTGCTCACTTTACTTTTAAACCTTCTCTTCACTTCTTTTAGTTGTTTGTTTATTACCTTCTATCACATACTAGCTTCTCTGATTAGCTCCTGCGTTTAGTTTAGCCTGGAGGACCAGAAGGACCATGATGAAGATAAAAGGAATGAAAGTGAATCTGTCAGGGCTTCTGATTGGTTATAGCTTTTTTGTCCCCTTTCATTATTTGCTTTATTTTAGCCTGAGGGATCAGAGATTAATCAAAGAAGGTAAAACAAATTCATAAAAGCTATTCTAAAGCGCACACCACAAAAATGTATGCATACAAATATAACCGATGTGCCTAAGTTTAATTAAAAGGTCTTTAATTACCACATAAATGACCAAGACCTACAATTAAAAATGTTATATTCTAAATATTCTTTTGAAACCTATTGAAACATTTAATTTTAGTGTTTGGTGAGGGTTTTGCAAATAAACACCAGACTAGATGTTCAGTATTTTTTTTAATCATTAAAATATAGTTGATTAAGTATATCAAAGAGCTTTTATATAGTTTGCATTATGGAGCAAACATTTAAGAGCACAGGATAATGGCCTGTACCTGCAAAATGCAGTAATAAGTAAATAAAATATACTGAAATGTTGTAAACTTAAGTCCACAGGTTTATTATGTTTGGTTTGTCATTTTCATAAGTTCTTCAGTACATTATAATTGTACTAGAATCAATAGGTCCAAAGGTCCTCACATAGATGGCATTAAACCTGAACTTTTCTTTGCATTTCTGATGTTTTGAAGTGAGATTCTGAACAAGGCCCTCACCTGATGGTACAATGTGACAGACCTGTGTCTGTCAATCAACTGGAAAGGGTGGTCCTCACATCCAATGTGTAGTTACTCGGTCCTCACTTTGGTACCTAAACAGGAATGTGTGTGCACGCATGTGTGTGTGAGAGAGAGAGAGAGTGTGTGTGTGTGTATGTGTGAGAGAGAGAGAGTGTGTGCACTGTGCACAGAGAGAGAGAGAGAAATGAGAGCAATGAAAGCAGAAAGTAGAAAGTAGAAACTGCACAATGTGTGTGTGAGTGAGAGAGAGAGTCTAAAAAAGGAGGGGTAAATGGGCAGGAGTGTGTGAGTGTGTGAGCGACAGACCTACAGAGAGACAAGCAGGAGAGGGAGAGACAGGAGGGAGCAGAGTGGAGCCTCAATGTGTTGTGTGTCTTTGAATGTGTTCACATTTTCTTGTGCAGCCTACGTATCTATCACTGACTTTAAACTCCATGTAATAATTTGAGTATTTTTCCTCACAGATGATGTCTGACATGGGGTATCCCTCTCTGATCCTTGATTATACAACTTTACCTTTGAAGTCAATCTTTTTAAAGTTGGGTAAGATACTCGTACATTTGACATTGTTGGTGTTGGGCAAATGGTCTGAGCGATGCATAATGTCAATGTCCTTGCAAAGATAGAAAGACATGGAAAGAGTGGGGAGGGGTGGTGAAGTGTGTGTGAGAGTGTGTGTGCTGCGTAGGAGGGAATGTGTGTGTTGTGCGTGTGAGTCTGACAGAGATCTAGGGGGAAGGGAGTGTGTTACTGCAGTACAATATGTGCACCTCTGAATGAAAGGGAAATGAATGCACTGTGTGTGTGTGTGCGTGTGTGTGTGTGTGTGTGTGTGTGTGTGTGTGCGCGCGCGTGTGCATGCGTGTGTGTGTGGTGTGTGTGTGTGCGTGTGTGTGCGCGCCTGTGGGTGTGTGCGTGTATGTGTCCTCCCCTCTGTGTGTGAGAGGTGGAGTGTGTGTCTGTGAGAGCTGCATACTGTAGGTGTGTGTCTCATATACAAGCTCATGAGTTCGTGTTCTGTTTGAGAATATAATCATACAGATCCCAAGCTCACTGGAGCTGGAACAGACACTGTGCACTCAAACAGAAGAGTTACAACAGAAGAGTTAATTTGGAAAAACACATATCTTCGTTTTATTTAATATTTTCCTTCATGATACTATCTACCATCTTCATCTTCACATAATAGCAGGACAGTTAAAGAGATTTGCTCAAGAAGGGACGGAATGAGCTAATATTTTTACTGTACTAAAATAGATTTGGTTTTTAAAAACACTGCAAGACCAAGAGTAAACTGTAAGCATTGTAAGAACTTCTTCTTTTTTCAAATAACACTCCTCTACCCAAGGACATGCTCCCAAAAATATAAACTCACAATTGTATTCAATTCAAATCTTGCACGATTGAGAGCTTCATAGGGACAGACACCTGAACATCACTGAAGAACTATTGACCAGTGAAACAGAATTTGAACTGACAATGAGCTCATCCAATTCTGTGGTTGTTCTGGTGTGTTGTTATGGCCACAGAATGTCTTTACCTTTTCAAATACAAATTAAAAACATGTTCTCCCTGTGTGTTTGCAATGCTTCTATCTATCTATCTGTCTATCTGTCTATCTGTCTCTCTGTCTGTCTGTCTGTCTGTCTGTCTATCCATCCATCCATCCATCCATCCATATATATATATATATATATATATATCGAGTCATATTAATTCACATTTTTATTTTTTATTTTTAAGAGCCAAAATGGTGATTTAAGACCAAATTGATTTAATAGCAAACAATATAGACCCTACCAATTTAGTAGCATTTTAGAACAGAATTGGGGAAAAAAAAAACACCTTGCAGATCTTACAGAGCCAATTGCGGACCATATCCCATCATCTTGTTAATGCATGTTGTATGTGGGCTAATATATTATCGGCTCTAGCGGGGAAACAGTGGCTTGACTGACACAGCCTGCTCTATATAATAACCTACAACAAAACAGCCTGATCTAACTAATAACTTCTCTCAAATAGTCTTCCAGTTTATTTTTTCCCACTGCTAGCTGAGCGCGCCCATTGACGAATTAAAGGTGATTTGGCCAAGGTACATTTTGCGGTAAATGTGATCAGAACTTCTGCGCTGGTTTGATATTCGGCACATGTCAATGTCCAGGCTACAATAGTTCACAGGTCAGAACTGACGGGAAAACGTCAGATTACAGGCGCGCAGTTTACGTCTGTAGCTGCGCTCTCCCCTCACTGATGCGCAATGGTACTGTCTGGGACGGCCGAGGTTTGAGCTGTGAGCGGCTAAAGGAGGAGTGTGTGTGTGTGAGAGAGAGAGGCTGGTGTGTGAGCTGCACCGTGCGGCGGAACAACGGTGAAGATGGCGGAGACCGCGCGATCGCTTGGTGAGCGCCGGACACAAACAGATGTGGGGAAAACTGCCGTGTCGCTAAGAGGGTAAGAGTTTCTTGTAAGTTTTGCATCAAAATGCTTGAGGACTGACACTGTCAGTGGCACAAGACTTGGTGGGTGTGTGCACACGCTGCACGTCGGAATTGTTACAGCGCATGGATCTATAGCATAAGATAAGTTAAAGTTGTAAACATTTGCTTGTTAAAACCTAAAGTAAAGTCTTAAAGTAACAATAGACGGGCATAGTTTAAATAGAGTGTATCTGCTCTTCACTGTTTTCACTCTTTGGCTGGTCCCTCCTCACAAAGCAGCGGAGTGTGTGCGCGTGCCACCGTCCATGTACGTGCACGTTTGACACGTTGATGAATGTAACCTATTATAACCTATACTTTAATTGGGGAAGGCGAGGGCAAAAATACAACTGAAATGAAACAACTGCATCGAGATATGGCATGTTTTTATTTTGTTTTTGCTTCATCCTATTCATCTGACCCTGAAGGGTTCAAGTTTGAACTGTGTAGACAAAAAACCCGCTTTTGAAAGCATGGTCACACACTCAGTGGATACTCAGTGTGAGTCTTGCTTATGCTGTGTCTGTGTGTGCAGTTGTGAGAGAACATGGGAGGGGGGCGTGCTGTGTGTGTGTGTGTGTGTGTGTGCGTGTGTGTGTGTGTGTGTGTGTGTGTGTGTGCGTGTGTGTGTGTGTGTGTGTGCTGTGCTGTGTGTGTCTGCGTGTGTGTGTGTTTGTGTGTGTGTGCGTGCGTGTGTGTGT
>CM033622.1:29706952-29741952 GCA_019453435.1 Rhinogobius similis | reverse complement strand
CTGCGGCTTTGGTTATTTGAGAAATGTGTGTGAGTACAGTGAGTGTTAGTGGGGGGAGTGTGTGAGCTGAGAGAGAGAGAGAGTATTTGTGTGCAGTGCATGAGGTTGTGTGAGTTGCGTGTCTGTGTGTCGGGGAGGGGTGTGTGGCAGAGAGGCTGTTTGCGTGCTGGGTTGTGTGCGCATGTGGGCCACAGAGGGGGAGGGTGTCGGCCTGTGTGTGTGTGTGTGTGCGTGCGTGCGTGCGTGCGTGCGTGCGTGTGTGTGTGTGTGTGTGTGCGTGTGTGTGTGTGTGTGTCTGTGTGTGTGTGTGTAACATGTGGAGGCTCTGGTGTGGGCTTGTTTGTGTGTTTGGGCGTTCAATGGCATTAGTAGAAGTGGAGAAGGTACAGCAAGAAGAGAAAGGAAAATCATGGCAGAGAGACAGACAGAGATGTAGGGAGTGGTGGAGAAGAGTGCATTTGGCCAGTGTCAAAGTTCCAACCTGGAGTGGTTACATACAAAAACAGAGTAGCCTCAAAATACTTCAGCAACATGAAAACTCTGGATGGTATTTGCACCTCATAGAACTGTCCTCACATTATTGAAGAAAATGTATGATTGGGTAATTACCTTAAGAAGTAGTGCAGTCCATACACTCATTCAAGCCCAGATGGAGCTGACTGAGTGGATCAATACAAAGACTGGATCTGTACGGTTGCTATGTAAGCCTGAGTATCTCTGTTCTCAAAAAGAGGCTAACCAAAAATTTCACTTGTCATACACATAAATAATGAAATGATGAATGATTAAAGTCACCATTGTAATACAGTTGGTAGTAATTTATTCTAGTTTTCAATGGGATTAAATGCAAGAATGAACAGTGTACTGCTGTACAATAATCTCATCGATCACGTGGGTTTGTGTGTCTCCACAGACGAGGATATGGAAGAAAACGGAAGGGGACCCCTGTCAAAGTGCTTGTACCTGACTCCGGGGAAGGTGCAGGACAAGGTTAGTGTCTTGCATCATATTATTTTGTTTCATTGTGCATGGTGATGCGTGCTACATTTTGCTCTGTGCACCTAAATGCACTTGTGGGAAAGATTTTGGAGATTTTCTAGGTGTTCTATTACTTTTTTCTTATCACTTTTCTCAAATGTTCCTCAGGTAAAGGAGGTGCAGAGAGAGAGACAACAGTGACTAGAAATAAGAGTCTTCCTCACAAACTGTAAGTTTAAAAATGTATTCATAAAAGATTTTACAGTTTATTCTGTATGAGGTTTAATTTTCATTTTATTTTACAACTGTAAATCATCAGGACAAAACATTTTTTAAGTAAAAGCCAATTTGCTGAAGACAATATAAGCGACGTGTCTTGAGATATTATTGCTTTGTCTGGAGAGTTCCACAGTATGGTATAAATGTATATATCTTTCAGGAGATACGCTTCAGACCTCCTCCTAAAAACTTACAAAATGCCTCTTTATATGGCCTTTTCTTTCAGTCATAAAGTCTCCAATGGGTCCAAAGCCAGTTCCTGCTCCTCAGATGCCACACCTGCTCCACTCCCCACAGCAGCCACAGGCTCAGCTCAGGCTCCTGCACAAAGCTCTTTATCCTCCACACAGACCGTCCCCACGGCTTCTGTCCCAAGACACAGCTCTCCTCCTGCGCCCAACTGTCGCATCCGGGAGGTTCACTGTGGCAATCAAGTCCGGCTTGTGGTCATCGCCATTCGGGACATCACCAGGGGAGAGGAGATCACGGTGGACTACAGCCTGATCGAGTGGGGAGAAAACTTGGTTAGTCTTTGTGAAAATCAATTTTACAGCATTATAAAAAGCAATAGATTATGTACAAAACTCACCTGCTACCACCTGTAACCAAGGGTTACCATGGCAATGATTTAGCTCCAGTTCATTTTGTACCTATAGGAGTTTAGTAATAGTAACCATTGTTAGAGGATAAAATCTGTTCGGTTTATTTCTGTGGGACGCCCGAGTTCCATGGTAGTGTTCACCGTTGAACATTCAAAATGTAGATTTTTTTGACCTGGTTTATAGTCAGTGGTGGAAGAAGTACTCAATTTTGTTACACAATGTAACACAATACCAAAAAAACATGTTTAAAATGTTGCTTTTAGAGTAATAATTATCAGGGTTTTTTTGTCAATACATTTCTTAACCTTTCTAGATTTTTATATGTATATTTTTGTCTGCTCAAGATTTCAGCTCAAAACGTTTAAGGACACATTCTGCTACAGTAACATACCTGAAGTAGCATTTTGCTGCATTCACGCTGTTTTAAGGAATGTTTATCAGAACAATAACACAGGTCATAGAATGAATAAGAAACTTTTTTTTAACATGAGATAGCAAATTTAAGGCATTCAAGAGCATGTTTAAAGGCTAACAGCAATATGAAAAATGCAAAATATTCTTCCTTCAATGCAGGATGTTATTGTCACCATGAATGTGCTAAAAACCCTTAAACCATATGGAAAGTACTTTTTACTTTCAAGTCCTGTTCAAAAATGTAGTGTAGTAGAAAGTATAGATGCCTGCTCTCAAATTTAGTGAAGTAAAATTAAAAAGTATCCCCTGTAAAAATTGTATGAGTAATGGACAGATACCTAAAAATGATATTCAAGTACAGTGAATCCACATTAAAAAATAAAGCGTAAAGAAGTACATTGCTCTGGACAGCGTTAGTAATGGATGTGTGAATTTTTTTCTCTGTTTATTGTGTAGGGATTCAGAGGAGGTTTGTCCCCAGCGCAACTTGAGTGCACCTCTGAGATGGAGAACAACAAAATCAAAATGGTAATTTAAATAAAAAATCATTCCACCACATATCAGTACTTACTTGAAATACTTGAAAATATGAAATAATACAATGGCAAGGCTTAATTTATTTCCTGAATCACATTGCTGTGTTTTAAAGTCACTGTACCTGTACCTGTTTAAAAACATGAACTAGTGAACTGAATGAAACAGAACTAGTTAATTTACAGCAGTCCAAAAATATTCCTCACTTTCTTACATTACCTTTCTGAGCATCCTAATTATTCACCACAATGAGTTTATAAGTGTTGTTCACAACTTTTAGAAGACCGAACGGTAAAGCTAACAACATCTACCATGCTTTGTAGAGAATACAATGCTCTATAATTACATGTAGAATGTGGTCAGCAATTCATTTTGACCCGAATAGATGCTTTTAGCATATAGATTTACTGGGACAAAACTAATTTTGCTCAACAACATGGAGAAAAGTCAAGTACAGCCCCTTTGACTAGCAGTTATTTAATTGTATTTCATGTCATTGCAGGAGGATGAGCTTCTCCCTCTGACTGTCCCACAACAGGAGCAACAGCAGGTCTATGTCACCCCTTCATGGTCCCTCTCCCCCTCAGCTTCTCCCGTATCACACTGTGATGATAGTGGCTCAGAGCGGGTGGAAGACAACCCCAGCCTACGAGCACCTCCGCTCCGAAAGAAGCACCGGAGCACTCCTTCAAAGAAAAAGACCCCCCATCGGACATCCCCAGGCCGCGCTCAGCAGACCACAGCCAGAAATGATCACCAGTCCATTCCTTCATCTGCTTCACCGTCACAGCAGCAAGTCTCCTCACCCTCCTCCTCATCTTCAGCTAAACCAGAGTTCAAAGCTCCAATTGCCCTCGACGCCACAGAAGGCGTCACCCAAACCTGTGAGTTCTGTGGACGTCATTTCCGCTCCTTGGGCCGACACTTGGACAAACACCATGCCCATCAGCCGGACGTGTGCTCTGCCCTTGTGGAGCGCTACACACAGATGCCTCGCTTACAGGCTCAGAGTCCCCATCCCAATGATACTCACACCCATTTGCCATCCCATGAAAATTCGACGGGTGAATCTGAAGTCCAGGACCTGTCCCTGAGTCCACCCAATCTATCAGCACCCAATCACTTGAGTCCAGTCTCCCCTCCTCCATCACAGAGTGCAGTGGCTGTTTCTGTCCTCAAACATAGCCTACCACCTGCAGCGGTGGCTCGAAAGGGGGGAAAGAAGAGGTCAAAGACAGGCATGTGGAATGAACAGGAAGCTCTAGTAGAATCTGTTCTGAAGAGGACAAAAGATGAGAATGCATGTGCTCAGAGTCTGTCGGGTGACGCAATGGAGCTGTTGAAATTGAAGGTGGATGACACTTTTGATATTGATGAGGAACATGGCTTGAGAGAAGTGGAATTTGATAGTGGCAATGAAGATAAAGAAAAGATATCAAGGTATAAACCGACATTTCATCAATTTGCTGTTAAAAAAAGATTCTATAAATAATATATATCGAATGGAATGTCACACCAAAGTATTTATGGGTTTCAGTTTCCAACACTATTTGGAGGACTTATTGAAAAGTTTGAATATTTTGTTTTGAATTTCAGTTACTATGACAACGTTTGCATTTTTTTAATGATTCTGAAATTAATGGATATTTATATTTTGCCCATATAATTTATATATTAAACATGTTTTAAATATAATCTGATTATTGTATTAGGGTATTAAAACATGTATATATTCATTTTTTCCAATACCTCTCTCCATTATTGTTAATTCTACTCATTGACTTCTCTCCCACAGCTATCCCGGACGTCCCCACATGCTGCCTCTCCTCTCCTCTTTGTCGTCTCTGGTTCTCTACCTGCGCCGCCTGCAGCACTCTGCCTTCCTATCTCTGTCCCGGCAGCTTCAGTCGGCAGAGGCCTGGAGACTTCTGTGCCACTCCAGCTTGTGCCTGCTCATACTCTACAATAGACGGCGTGAATGTGAGGTGTCCAAACTCTCCATCTCAGAGTACCATGCTCGTGTCACTCCACAGTGCCCCGTCCCAGTACCGCCAGGTGCTCCCCCTGCTCTCACCCCCCTGGAAGCCTCTCTCTCTCCCTTTGAACGCATGGTGTTGACCCATCTGCCCAGAGTAGGGGTACAGGGGAAACGCGGACGGATTCAGCCTCTTATTCTTCCTCCTCACAGCGAGCCCTGTCTGGAGCTCCTCTTACAGACTCGACATGGCGTAGGCGTGGACCCCGCTAACCCATACTTGTTTGCCCGGCCATACCACTCCCCGGCCACTCCCCTCCGAGGCACTGACCTTCTGCGCAGCATGGCCCGCACCGGTGGAATACGTAACCCTCGTACACTGACCCAGACCCGGGCGCGGAGGCAGGTAGGCATCCTCACCCAGCTTCTGCTCCTGGGAGAGGCGGAGGAGATGGGGCAGTTCGGAGCCAGTGCTGTGGAGAGGCTGGAGGACTTTTTAGAGCGAGAGTACCATGTGACACAAAGCTGTGTTGACATTAGCCAAGATGTAGGGCTGATGGGCAGAGTGGGGCGCGTTGTTCTTTGTGGAGAACGAGACGGAGTGCTTTTCAGAGGGATGAGTCTAAACCACATCTGTCTGGAGCTGGATGGTGAGTTGTGTGACGTTTGATTTTTGTTTCGACTCCATTTTGTTGCAAAAGGAAACCCATTTGTCTACTCCTTTTCAGTAATGTCGGAGAACTCTGCCGACTCATATTCGGAAGGAGACTCAGATGGAGAGACTGTGAAGGAGAAAACTGAGCCTTCAGGTTCATCTCCTTTGCAGACCGACGCTTCTGCTCTGCAGAAAGTTAAGAAAACCAAGATCAACGGACGCACCAAAAAGCCTAAGAACACAAAGCCACAGATTCCAACATCTCTTTTGCTAGACCCTCCTCAATCTGCTGGTCGCAGGAGTACAGGTAGTTTTTTTTTTTTTTTAATCTTTTCTCTACCTTAGCCTTTAAGAATATGAGGCAGAATTTAGGGATGATGTGAGATGAAAATGACTTGTTACCCTTTTACAATCTTCCAGTTTGGACACCTATCACCTTGTCAAAGCCTGATCTTGTCTGCGCTAAGCTAAGCTAAGCAGGGTTGAACCTGGTTAGTAGTATTTGGATCGCAGGGAAAACCATTGAAGCCACAGTGGGGAAGTTGTGGCTTTAATGGAAATTTGACACGTCACCCACCTTTCCTAGTATGAAAAGGGCATGTGAATGAGTGAGTGATTGGTAGTGGTTGAGGGGGTCGATGGCGCAGATTTGCAGCCTTGCTTCCTTCGTTTCATCCTAGGGCAGCTAAGTAGTAGCTTACCACCACTGAGTATCGAATGAATGAAAATTGCACAAAAAAGCAACTTTGAGTGTCTGGACGTCACAAAAGCACTCTAAATAATAATACATTACATTAATACATTACAATTACATTATTATGATTATGATGATGATGATGATTATTATTATTATTTGTTATCGAGCACAGACTTCTTCTCCCCACCCACTCATTGTATTGGTTAGCCTGATTGGTTAGCCAGAAAACTTAATTAGTTGTAGTGATTTGGGAACATGAAGCAGATCGCTTTAATTACTTTTTGAAGTAATATAAAGCATTAAACAAGGGCCTGATTTGTCATATCCTTCACTGCTGGTACAATTTTGAATGCAGATTTAAATTTTGCTTATGCAGTTAATAATGCAATTGTGCAAGATGCTTTATCCATTTTGCATCTGAGGTTTTAATGATTATAGTCATAGAAGTTCAATTGGTAGCATCATTTTTCACATTTGTTTTGCTGTCACAGGAAAGCGTGGCGTCCTGAAGCGTCCCTGGTCCGAGGCTGAGCGCGCAGCAGTGGAGGAGCATCTGAACCAAAACATCAATGAGCTTCGAGTTCCTGCCAAAGCTGACTGTGAGCGTTGCCTGCAGAACAGTCCACTGCTGGTCAGCAACCACCGCGACTGGAGAGCCGTCAAGTTCTACTGCCACAACCGCATCCAGCTGCTAAAAAAGATCCAGAGACGTGAGAGCCAGCCCCTTTCAGTCTGCTGAAAAGAGGCAGGGCTGACAAGAGAAGCCAATAGACAAACTATTTCATTTAAGAAACGAGGAAAAGGCAAAAGCATGTTTTGTGCTCAAAATGCTCAATATCAAGAATTTGTTTTAGTTCTGTTGTCTATTGCGTGGTGTCAACATCAAGTCAGCATCTTTTTCATAGTGAAAAGAGTATTTGAATGTGCTTGTGTAGTAGCAAATTAACTGGACATCACATGATATATAAAAGAATAGGCTACCTGTGTTTTGTCAGTTTTGTTCAAAAACCCGTATAGTGTATTATTACATACGTACATTGTATATATGCTGTTCTGCTTGATAGTAGACTGTGGATATTTCTGCACAGATGTAAAAATTTCTTCTGAGAAAGAAAAGAAAATATATAGTATGACATGACTTTGTTGTGTATTCATTTTGTAACTATTATATATTAAAAAAAACAAAAACATATATCATTTTGTGTTATGTTTTATTTGACAGTTATTTATAAATTTAAATAAATAAATATATATATTACAGTATTAGACTGTATAATGGAATACGTTTAAATTGTGATGCAAGTATTCAATTTTCTGCAAAGTGTGGAAAGTATTACAGGAGTTGATGTGCAAAAAGTCTTTAGTTTAAATAAGTTGATATTGGAAATCATTTGAATAACTTCTTAGGCAAAACTGAACAACTGAGATCTTGCATGGCAGTAAAAGATATACACTCTCCTTGTAACAATGTTAAAGGTATGAGAAAAAACTTGCTCTTTGGTATTTGATACTGTTAAAATAATTGAATATTACTGGTTATATAGCCCATTAAATGAATAAAAACGTGGAGTTAGTGGGTTAGTTTATTTTCTTTCTTTGGTTCGTTATTCTTTTTTCGGCCTTTCATGGCCAAAAGCATGGTTTGCATCTCAGCAACAAAACAGATGCAAATTAATTCAACATAATCACATTTTCATTAACTCAAAAAACTAAATAGGCAAAAACCAATCTTGACAAATTTGAGTGCCCTTTAAAGACTACCGATTGTCCTGAGGTACCTTCAATCACGGATCTAAACCTGAACATTCAAAAATCAACTCAACTCATTTACCAACTAGGTGAAGGTGAATAAATCAGTTCTAAATATTTCTAAAACCAAATGCATCGTTTTCGCTACTATCTATCATCTATCAATTTTCGTCAGCTTTATCCCGGACAGGAGCAGTCTGAGCAGGGAGGCCCAGACTTCCCTTTCTACGCACACCACCTCCAGCTCTTCCAGGGGGATCCCTAGGCATTCCCAGGCCAGCTGAGAGACATCATCAGTCAGTATTAGTAGGTGAGGGTAGGAGCGTAGATTGAACGGTAAATTGAGAGCTTTGTCTCTTTTGCTCTTTCTTTACCACAACGGTCCGATACAGCAACCGCATCACTGCAGAAGCTGCACCAATCCCCCTGTCAATCTCGCACTACATCATTCCCTCTCTTGTGAACAAGACCCTGAGATACTTGAACTCCTCTACTTGAGGCAAGGACTCCCCACCCATCTGGAGAGGGCAACCACCCTTTTCCGGACTATGGCCTCGGATTTGGAGGTGCTGGTTTTCATCCCGGCTGCCTCACACTGGGCAGTGTTGCAGGTCCGGATTTGATGAAGCCATCAGGATGACATCATCTGCAAAAAGCAGAGATGAGGTCCTGTGGTCCCCAAACCGGACGACCTCCGGGCCCTGGCAGCACTTTGAAAAACTGTTCATAAAAATAATAAACAGAACCGTTGACAAAGGGCAGCCCTGGCGGAGTCCAACATGCACTGGGAACAGGTCTGACTTCAGGTCATACAGGGACCGGACAGCCCTAAGCAAAGGGCCCCAGACCCGATACTTTACCCCCACAAGGCGCCCCAGGGCACACGTAGAATGCCTTCTCCCTAGTTGGGCAAACTTCTATGAACCCTCGCCCGATGGGGAGGATAGAGCTGGTCCAGTGTGGAGCAGTGTGGATGAAAACCACAATGCTCCTCCGGAAGACTGTCGGTTGGATTCTCCTCTCCAGACCCTACTGGGGAGGTTGAGAAGTGTGATCCCTCTGTAATTGGAACACACCCTTTGGCCCCCCCTTCTTGAATAGAGAGACCACCAGCCAGTGGTCACTGCCAGTCCAAAGGCATTGTCCCAGATGTTGCAGAGACGTGTCAGCCAAGACAGTCCCACAGCATCCGCAGAGTTAAGGTACTCCGAACGGATCTCACCCATCCCCGGAGCCTTGCCACCAAGGAGCTTGCCAACAACCTCAGTGACTTCAGGGTGATGCATGAGTCGACTCCGAGTCCTCAGCCTCTGCTTCCTCCTCGGAAGACAGTGGGACTGAGGAGATCCTCATAATCGTCCGACCATATCCCAGTCGAGATCAAGCTCTCCACCCGCACCTATGGTGTTGTTATAAAGCACTGCTCCCCCCTCCTGAGGCGTCGGACGGTTTGCCAGAATTTCTTTGAGGCCGACCAATAGTTCTTCTCCATGGCCTCTCCAAATTCCTCCCAGTCCCCGTTTTTGCCTCTACGACCGCCTGGGCTGCGGTGCGCGTGGCCTGCTTGCTGCCTCGGGAGTCCCACAAGCCAACAAGGCCTGGTAGGACTCCTTCTTCAGCCTGATGGCATCCCTTACCTTACCCCGGCGTCTACCACCGGGTTTGGAGATTGCCGCCGCGACAAGCTCCAGAGAACTTGCTTTGTGAACAAAGCATGAGCTGCTGCATCGACGATGGAGGCGGAGAACATGGTCCATTGTCTCCAGCCTCCCCCGAGATCTGGGAGAAGCTCTCCCGGAGGTGTGAGTTGAAGACCCTACTGACAGAGGGCTCTGCCAAAACTTCCAGCAGACCCTCACGATACGCTTGGGCCAGCCAAGTCTGTCCATCTTCCTCCTCTGCCAGCGATTACCGATTACCCCTCTCCAGGTGTCACTGGCTTTTCCCACGTGGGCGTTGAAGTCCCCCATTAGAACTACTACTGTTTCCCTACTAAACACCTGTTAAACGAACCTTGCGACCTAAATGTAATTATTGATACTTTGAGCAGATTACTAAAAATGTATTTGCTAGATGCATTACAAAAAGGCCATAGTGATTCTATATGTAATCTAATTTTATGTCGAATGGACCCTAGGAAGACTAGCGACCACTCTGTGGAAGCGAATGGGGTTCTGAATAAATAAATAAATAAACAGATACAAACTTGATCGTTTTTATAAGTGACACACGCCAATAGAAACACTTAAAACATTGGTTTGGGTAAAGTTTTCCTATGTACAGAAGATGGCAGCAGAGAGTCACAGATCACAGTTCAGCGCACTGAGGACGCCGCTTCTTCACTTCAACCTTCATCTGCCCTTTGACCATTAGACCACAGGAAACATGTGAGAGGCAACACAATGATCTGTAGACGACATCATATTAAATGACTAACACAGGCTACAGCGATCGCGCCAACTGAGAACACGATTTGAGCTGGGGCAGAAGTCAGCAAACATGTTGACTGAAAACTTGGCTGGATTCACAACATTTGTACGGGCGGAACACTGAGAGTCAAATGTGAAGGTCGAACCGCACACGCAGTGCCATAAGGCACTGACTAGACACATTTCCTTTACACATTTCTCTTTCTATACATAATAGAAAAGTGGCAGAAGTCAGTAGTTCATTCATTTTACAGAATTAAATGTGCTTTATCTTTAACCAGAGATTATAGTTAGCCATTTTTATTCATTGTTGAGGTGTGATTTGAAGGCAAAAGGCCTATAGGTCTACTTCTCTGTGTGTGGAAGTCTACCTCACAGACTCCTCTTGTCATGGCCCTATAGTTCCAAGCCCGCTAACTCTGATTTCATCTTCCAATGATTTTAAAATATAACCAGCAGAAGAATTAGTAAAAAGTACAGAACAAATAAAACAGACCATAAAAGAAATGACAGTGGTTATTTTTAAACTAAAAACACAGAAAAACAATATGCCAATACGGCCACTTTTCCCATGGCTTTTGTCAAGGTGAACAAACAAGTAAGCGGTGATGTTGAAATTATATTTAATTGTGTCCTGGTAGCAAAATCTACATCTACATTATCTGTCGGTGTAAAACACTAATAACAATATTTTTTTTCAAGGAAACATTTCTCTCAAATTCCCCACACAATTTTTAGTAGAATAACAATTCAGTTAGGGAAACAAATGCATGTGTCTTATCTCCAAAGGTGGATTTAGACAACAGCAGATTTCTGTGAAATGAAAACAGCATCACCGGATTTCATCTTAAAAAGGACACTTCTGCCGGTGTGCTTATACAACTATAGCACACTCTTGTACACAAGTAGTAAATTGAACCTTAAACCACCATTTCTATTTAGAGAAGGATTCTCTCTAGCACTCACCACAAATTCTTCTCCCTGCTTAAAATGTTCATCTCATTGTTTTCAAATAAGTGGTATGTAGTTTTCAGATGCAGATGTGCTGCACTCTGGGGTCTCACCATTACCTCCTTCTGTGTTGATACAGCCTTTTGTGAAGTAGCTGTTTAGTTTCACCTCATGTTCTTTGCAGCTTCCTCACTGCATTAGGGCATCTTGTCCTTAAAATGAATCTGTTTCTGTTTCAACATGTTGTCCATCTTTATTTCCAAAACAGTGTTCAGATTACTACCTTTCAAACCTTTTCTATGATGGAATACTCCTGAGTAATCACACCTCATCTTAGTAAAACGTTTTAATATGCACACTTCATATACATGCATTTGAATATGTTTAATCTCATTTATATATTCGTTAAATCTATTGAACACCAAAGCAAGTTCCTATATTTGTGAATTTTGATCACTGACAATGGCAATAAACCGATTCTGATTCTGAAATAATCATAAGCATCATAAGCAAAGCATCATAATCATGATTTGATTATCTTCAGTAATCAAATCAAAGAATGAATGAATTATCTTCAATATTGTGAATTAAATATTTTTGTTTAACTCTTCACCTCTAAACTGGGACCGAACCAGAAGTTTTATTTCACCTCATCATTTCACCTCCACCTGTGCAACTGAAATAGCCCCTCCCTCTTCCTTCTAGCCCAACTCCTATTGGCTGAGCTGTGCCAGTCTCTGCCCGATCTGTGCTTCAGCAGCTGCATCAAGTTACGACTATAACTACAGTTCTATGAATCCTGGATGACTGTAGGGATGTAATAGAACATGGGGCCCTTTCCATGTCAACTACCTCTCCCTATCCCTTCCACTTGCACATTAACTCACTCCTGGAACTGATGGCCTGTGAATGTCGTCTCTAGCGGTAGGGCCTCTTTTCTCGGCTGCTAGGGCTAGTGCATAGGTTAAGGGAGTAGACAAAGTTACTCAGTTTGCATTGGTTTGGTTGTCAGCTCTGAAGTTACTCCAAAACCCTGGCTCTGGTAAATTCAGGCGGATTCTAGCAACAGGTCACTGGTGTTACTATCTGTGAAGACCCTCAGTCAAAAGAAAATTAAGTAATGTCAACTGGACCTTTTGTTGTTCATCTGAGAAGCTAAAGATGAACTGAAGAAACAACAGTTGAACTGAACCCAGATGCTTAATTTTTACAATATATTTTTTCAGAATTAGGGTAAGGTTAGGGTTGGGTTTAGGAACTGATACTTTGGTTAAGTTTAAGTTTTAGGGGCAAGTAAGCTTGGGTCTCGGGTCTCGCCAAAACTGTGTTGTGGAAATTAATGACACTACACAGATGAGTGGTGGAACTTCATCATTCTTAAAACCTTTCCAGTGCAGTTGACAGAATTACATTTTGCCACCTCAACATTATGAAAATAGAATTCATGGACTATGCACTGTATGTAATACTTACCAGCACATAAACTGGAAGACCTTTTTAACCTTGTTATAAAAGTGTTTCCTCATCATTAGCTTAATTCAAACTTGCATTTCATTTGATTCATGCATGATTGAGTTCTGTGTTGTCCTGCTTTCTAGGCTTGAGTGTTCATAAATTCCCCCCATCTCTCTGTCCACATTCCTGTACTTATATGGGATAAAAAAATGTTTTTTTTAAAAAAGACTCTAGGCCACATGTGCAGGGTTAAAAATGACTCTCTGTTCTGCTGTTTTTAACGGTCAGTGAAACTGTTTCTGTTATTAAGATGTTTAATATTACAATTAACAATGAAGAAGATTTAATATAAAGTGTCTTTAAAACTATATACGATAATACTATCCCCAAAAACGCAATATACTGTATGTCTCCTTTAAATCTAAGAAGTAAAAATATTGTCTATTGCTGAGACAAAAACACTGCACTGAAACAGATCACTGAACTACATGACATTTGAGCAATAAACAAAAACAGTTTAAGTTACCTTAAGCAGAGTCAGTTGTTTAGTTGTAGCTGAAGTGGCAGAAGTAAAATAACACGTCCCCCCTTAGACCCCCCTTTACCCCATCAGGGGTTAGGGGTGCTCTCCTGAACTGTTCAAGTAACCCCCAAATATTACATGACCGAGAGGTACTCTGTGACAGGAGGCTCCAGAAAATATGGGAAATTAACTATAAAATGTTCTTCTTTGTCTTTTTGAATACTGTTTTGTCTGTTATGATTCTGTCTGAATCACATCGTCATAATCCTAGTCTTTTATCAGAGCATGTGTTTTTTTTTAATAATTGGGCCAATAGATGCACGAATGAGGTAAATGGGATTCAGTGGAAACACAGCTGCCAATTACCTTACAGACTCTCCATAATTGGTTCAGAATTATATTAGCAAGAGAGCATGATTTATGACAGCTACATGTGAAGCAGGAGGAAAAAAACAGCAGTGTTCAACCCGCAGATCTCCAACACTACTACTCATTTATTTTTTCACTCTGCTTTTAATTAATTTGCATTTATTGATTTGTTGTAATTGAATGGTCTATTCAGTGCTTTTTATAATATATAATTGTGTTCTAACTTTCATTAAATGTACAGTATATTAGAAATCAGAATTCAGTACTATTCAATAATAATATATATTGCTAATGAACAATGATAGCCTTTGAGTTACAACGCTGGAGAAGTCAAGATAAGATGGCCAGATGTTGATTAATAATTGGATTGATTGGCAGATTATTTACTGTTTATTAATGAGATCCGCTTAGGGAAGAACCACCATTGTCCTAATGATTCCTGAGATCTAAAGGAGAGGCAGGAGAAGTTTATTTACAATCAGTCCGGACTCGAATACTTAACACGCTAGTATTGGCTATTCAACCTGAAAGGAAGTTAAAATAGTAGCTAAGGAGGCCAAAATATTTTATTAAACCATAAATAAAGCACTTTATGTTTACATTTAATAGAAGAACATTCTAATTATGACTATGGCAAAACACATTCATTTATTTATGGCTTTATTTGATTAAGGACAGATACAAAACCTCGACTAACTGTGGAATACATCGTAGATATTAGAGACAGCACTTATCCCAAGAAAGGGCTTTGAGCTCATAACTCAGCCAGAGGATACAGAGACATGTACAACCTTGTAACACAAGTACAAGATTGGACACAAAGAGATACAATCGAAACACAACACAAGCGCAGTGCAGTGCTGTTGCTGGCACATCCGAGATTGTATTCTGTCAATGTTCTAGACACTGCAGTTGGTTTAATGCATATATGCTGCCAATTATTACTTCAGTTGTAATTTTAATGTTTTCTTGTTCTCCTCCATCAGACTTTTTTCTATTGGACTTTGCTTTTGGCAGAAGGAATTTTCTTACAGTAACGTGTAATGCTGTAATAGTGTTTTTTTTAATAACTAAATTGATTGATTTTCAGAGTTGACTTAAAACATATTTTAGCCAACAATGAGTCTATATATATACATATATATATATACTATAAAAATAAACACTGAAATTGTAAAATGTTGTGATTACTGATGGCAGAAATTAAACCAAAGCTCGATTCACTTTCATTCACATGTTAAAGAAGTTAACATACTTACAAGTGCATGTTGTAGTGTGTGCTTTTAGAAGGATTCAACTCAAGTGTCTAGTGTGTCCAAGTCCAAGTGTCCAAGTCTGAGTAATTGTTATAAAGAAATAAAGTCTTCTTCTGATCCCAAGAGGAGACAATTAGCAGATCAAGAGCTAGAACAAACAAGCAATCCTCCTTACACATAGCACAGCTCTACAATTATTTTTGCTTTATTCAGTTGGCAAACATTGCTGTCATGCTGGGTTTAATTAATGCATTATCTCAGTTGGTCCTGTCCATTTAGCGTGGACTTTTCTCCCCTTTGGGTTTTCTCATCAGTGCTTGTTTGGACTGTCCAGGGGCTTTAGCTCTTAGTTTTCTCCAACTCAATGGAGCATTTTATTTTACCATGGGAACTTCTTGGGAAAAACTTGTTACAGCTTGTACACTTTGGTTTAATCAATTTGAACGTCCACACACTGAAGTAAACAAGACAAGCTGTACAGTACAAGTAAAGCCGAGCATGTAAGACCCAGCAAGCAGTTAGTTAGAAGTGTGCAACTTTCTTGTATAATGCTGCCCCAATGCCAGACAGAAGCTGTAAAGCCGTGATGCTGCTGTACCTCACCTGAAAACACATGGTGGTCTTCCATGTGAATTCTCTGATCAAAAAGTCTCAGCAGCCAATTTTCCAGGTGACTGTCAATACAGAGTAATTTGCTAAACATTTTTGCTCACTACGTTCCGGCAAAAGGTCATCTAGCCACAGAAAGTTCAGTTACATGGTTTGTTGACTTCCGCGCCCCGTCTAATGGGATAGTTGTGTTCTAAAAACACTTAAACACGCTGCTACAAGGCAAATTGTATCAACATACAACATACAAAGCTTTTAAATTAAATATTTGTTGACATCATAACCAGTTTACATTAATTCGCCTGCACTATCAACTATCATTCATCATCATTAAGGGTGATATGGTGACTAAACCACCATCACTTACTTTTTCATTATTTGGTCACACCAAACTCAGAGCACTTATTAATAATGACATCCTCAATCTTCCTTTATATTTTCCATCTGAACTTTTCTAACTATTGTCACAGTAAATTTTGATGATTGATTTATGTTAAATAAATGTAACCTTAGTGTTACTAAAAACACTTATCGACAAAAGCTAGTGCTATTGAATATTCATGTTTGCAAATCATCATGAAACACCATAAAAATCGTAGCCTAAAGTTTTGGGTCATAAAAATAAAGTTGGTGTCAATGACATGACACATTGTCATAATTCATAAGTGATGTCAGTTTAGTTGCCCAATACCACCCATAATTTCAAACTTTATAACGTTATAATGTCTAAAGAATATTGAACTTTACAGATTTGTGTAGGTTAATATAATTCACCTTGTAGCAGCGCGTTTCATTAATTCCAAAACAAAATGATCTAATCAGACGGTGGGAGCGGTGGGATGCTAAGGAGACTCTGCAGATTTATAATATTGACTTTAGCTGGGGGTAAAATTTCATCAATACTTTTTATGGAGTTGTGAAGTAGTAAGTAGCCAGCTGTGTTTTTCTCATTAAGAAAAATTTACCAACTGTGAGCGTTTGATGAGCAAAATCAGATTTTAAAATATCCTTGAGAAACAAAATTATTTCAAATGCAAATTATGTTCAGTGTGCTTTTCGGTGCTAATTTTGCATTGTGAAGCTGCAAAAAGATGTTCCCTCTTCCACACGATTCAAAAAAATTCACTATAACAACAGAACCATTAAGGGTCTAATGAAAACATTTTCTAATGCCATCCTCATTGTGACTGTTTCACATTCTGACAGCCCACGTGACCCACAAGTGGCCTGTGATTAAGGCAGGCTAATTGCACAACACAGATCGGCATAATTTTGCAGGTGAATGCTATGTTGACTTTCAAGTGGAATATGCTAAGTGAATCAGTTCATATCATTTAGAAATTGTGCGAGAAAATGTTCCACTGGCCCATTTTTGTTCTGATTAAATGTTAATCAGTTGCGTAAATGTCCCCAATCAAATTCATGAAGCAGATGTTTTACTTTACTCATTTAACGAAAAGAGATAGGAGATGTTACCATAAGCAAAGAATGCTCAGGTGAAATATTATTGTAGTAAGCAAGTAAAGTTTCTTGTGTTTGAATAAAATTCACGTGACATCTTACCGACACACAAGTGCAACTACAACATCACCCCTTTAATTGGTAAAAAAGACTAAGGCTATATTAAGGAGTAAAGTGCACCTTTACAACACGGAAACATAAGTAGCTGAAAATCAAATTTCAAAAGTACCAGGTTTTTGAAATGCAAATAGTTATTTTCCTTTTACCCTCTATTATTTGATATTTTAAACCAGTGGTAAATTCAATCAGTTGCTTCATGCTTGCCATTCAAAATCCATAACTGAATTATAGGAAGCCAATTATGGCTGATTAATTTTAATTTACATCATAATCATAATAACTGACCACATAATTTGAACTCTTACTCATCCAGCAAAATGTAGACAATCTTAAATCTTTTACTTTCAATCATTTATATAAATGCATCAAGTTCTTTAAGACGGCCTATATTTTTTGTCCTCTCCCCACTTGCAGGTGCATTATACTTAGAAGTCTTTTAAAGGATAATGGAAAAACTACAATGCACTCTACTCCAGCCCACCATATAATCCATTAAAAACAGCTAACTCTAAGTCTACGTTTTGAACCATGGTAACCACTGAATGTATGTATTAATAGCCAAAAATGTACCTTTCAGAATAACAAAAAGCATACCAAACAGGACAAAGGGAATATCAAACTTATTTTGCAGAGTTTAAGGCATTTATCATCTAACTTTGTGGATACTGAGAAATTAAAGATCAAACTGTAGCAGAGGTATTCTTTGGTCAGAAGAGTTCAAGCATTGATTTACATTTTACTAAAAAGAAGAAGACTCTCACATTTCTCAAATATTGAATAAAGAAGAAAGTTTGGTGCAAAGCAGATCATTGAATGATAACTTCTCTGTCTCTTCTTTTACACTGAAAGGTTTTGGCTTTTATTAACTGTGTTAATTGAATTCAAAGTTGACAAAAACAGGCGTGATAAGTAGAGTCTGAATGCTCTGTATAAAGGGAGGCTTTTTAATGTCCATGAAAAAAATCGGTACATACTGTATTTTTGAAATGATTAACTGATGAATGACTGAATTCAATTTTGAACAAAAATGCTGCAGCTGATATTATTTTAGTCACAAGAAATGTATTGCAAATGTGTTTCCTACAACACTTTTTGCTTTATGTGTCATGGTATGACACTGACACACTCCTCTACCATTTCAAACAGGTAGTGATGTGGCCCACTGCGCTGTGCCACTTGACCGGCCGTCTCCCCGCTGCTGCTGCGGAGTGATGCGTTCAGGTGCCGCTGGCATAAGAGCAGCTCCAGCGTGTGGGCAGAGTCTGGGTTTGAAGCGGCCAGATGCAGAGGTGTCAGTCCTCCGTTTGTCTGTGCGTTGAGCTGGGCCCCGTGTCGCAGCAGTAAACTGGCCATGGACACTCGGCTCCAGCGACAGGCGCTGTGCAGCGGACTCCAGCCGTCTGCGGTGCGAGCGTTCACTCTGGAGCCGGCGTGAAGAAGGGCAGAGGCCACGTCAACATGGCCGCCATATGCTGCGCGATGTAATGGTGTGTAGCCGTCTTCGTCGCTGCAGTGGACAAGCGTGGCATCAGTGGTCAAGAGGCTGTTGACGGTGAAGAGCTGGAAACAAGAGTAAAGCTGAAATTAAATGAATTATAGCACCTCGTTACAACTACTTGAGTGACTGACGATTGATGATTTAAATATTCAAATTTCCTGGTTTACTTTTGCAGTTCATACTGGGGTCAACTCCTTTTGCTTACAAGAAAATTTTCAGTTTATACTTCTACCCACTCCTTTTCGAACATGTATTTATATATTTATTTATGTACCACAAGTATTATGAATTAATAATGTAGTTTAATATAGTTTAGGTGTTTCTTTAGGAGTACAGTATGTCATTGTCTTCATTGGTTTTGACTTGATTCTTATGTTTATGCATGTTTGAAATAAAATAAACAAATAAACAAACAGACAAGCGATTAAATCTCCAGAACGTCTCAATTTTGAAGTGCATGAACATTAACAAGGATAATTGCTCAAAAATCGAAATCATAAGTATCCCAAGCATCCATCTGTTTGTCATGTGGCCAATAGCTGCTCTAATTGCAACATGCTCTTAAACTCAGTTTCGTAATCTTAAATGTTTGAACAATGTAGGATATATAGCTTAGGCCTACTGAGAGCCATTTCAGATGATTCTCTGTGACCTCCAGAGAGGACAAAAGCAATTGAGAAAATAGCAAATTACTCTTGCTTTGAGAAGACAACTTCAAAATATACATACTGCACTTCTAATTTTGCACAACAAAACTCTGTGTGTGTGTGTGTGTGCGTGCGTGCGTGCGTGCCTGTGCATGTGTGTGTGTGTAAAAATTGTATTGTTTTTGTGTGTTGTTTTCGAAAATAATAGAGGGACATGTCAAAGCCCGGCTTGTTATTGTTACGCAGAAAGTTATTATGGGCTTGACTAAAAGGTTAAGCTCTTGATTATAAGTGATAGTTGAGGACTTTTTTGCCCATTCAAAAGTTTTGTTTTGAATGGTTAATTGCTGTGGCAACCCTGCTAGATTTTCATCACAATTATACCTACAGTGATTCCCATTTACCTGCAGACAGACTGCAAAGATTGATTGGTGAAACAGTGAATGAGCATCATAGTGCGCTAATGGATTGGATATTGACTGTAACAAAGAGCCATGTGGGTTTATAAATGTTAAAACAGCAGTCATCAACTGCTTTTACCAGCAGGTTGTGTCTTTGATTCAGCATCTGTCTATGTTGTAACTAATCATCATAATCATGTCGAATTGATAATAATAATAATAATAATAATAATAATGTTCAGAAAGGAGCTAGCAGATACAAAAAAGGAAATGGCCATATTATTAACTGACTGGTTTTCTGGGCAACATGTTGAAAAAACTATTAAATACTGGGAGACTATGGTCCCATTAAATGAGACTAAAACTTAGTTTGTTGTTGCTGTTAAACTGGAGCCACACATCACAAATAATACATCATCCCCACAGAAAAATTTGGAGATGGAACATCACTGTGGGGGACAATATTGATTTCAGAAAAATAAATTCAGCTGCATGGCACACGCAATTGCTGGACTTGCATCCAGTAGAAAGTCTGTGGAATGAACATTTTTCATTCTTTTACTGCGTCTTTTCATAGAGCCACAGAACATAATTTATAGGCATCATATAGGGGTTGATTTTATTTGCATGTGAAGGTAATAGCCATCTCCAAATCTTGAGCTTGGCTTGGTAAAGACCTTAGCTGAATTGTATCTACTGTATACTTTTTTTTGGGTTTGTGAAAGCAAACTCTATGCCCTGAGGAAAGCCGCCCAGACACAGGGAGAAACATGCAAGCTACGCACAGACAGGCTTGAGAGTCGAACCTTGAACCTTCTTGCTGTGAGGCGAGGGAGTGCTAGCTACTCAGCCATCATCTTTACCTTGCAGAGATAAGACTGCTTTCGACCCCGTTACAAATTCTGTTTGTCGCCCTACAGCCTATGATATATCAAACTAAATGTTTATTGTTTAATTACATTTTATACAATGAGATTTTTGATCTTGAGACAGTTAGGTTATAACATATGTCAAATGTTCACTTTGCCTTTTACTGGCATGAGGAGCTGTAACAGTAGAATACAGCAGTCCGATGTTCAAAAGGGTGAACAAACATGATATTATGAGGCTCTTTGTTTTGAGAACAGGTGCACCCATTAGATGTAATTACCACAAAATACAGTCAGAAAGGTAATTGTGCAAGGTCAATAGGCCCTTTTCATGAGTCTAATTCCCCGTAGAGAATGAATGGAAATATGTGAAAATTCACACAGAACTAGACCGGAGGTATCGAATATTTAAGCAACCAAAACCCACGTTTTATGTCCAATCATGACCTATGAGTGAAAGGTGCTGTGTATGATTCACAGGTGCATTTTATGACCTATTAAAATGTATATAATGTCCATATATCCATATCCATCCATATATCTGTATTGGGTATTTTTGTACTTTTGTGTTTTGCTTCTGCTGTTCTTTGAAGCCTGTACAGTACACCTGGCTGTAAGTTTATCTCATTTGTTTCATATTTTAAAAGCTCTAGTTCCACGATTTTGTGGTCATTTTTCTGTGTTTAGGTTTATATCTGTTCAAATCCTAACTAACTCAATTGGTACAGTGCACTAGGAATGCATCCTATTCCAGTGGAGTATAAAGTTGACTGTATTTCTCAGTCTTTTCCTTACCATGTGCATGCATTCCACTAAATTTATGCAACAACAATGTAGCTCTTGCTGTAATACAATATGTCAGACATCACTTACTCTGTTGTTTTCTGCCGCCCATAATAGAAGCTCCTGAGGCTTGTCTTTGAGGGACGACTCCTTTTGTAGGTACCACTCCTCAGGGCGCTCTCCTCTCTCATCGTCTGTGTCCTCATCCTCCTCACTGCCAGTCCACAGGCTGCTGGTACCACGGGGGATCCGGTGTCCGTGCGTGTCCAGGAGCTCAAGCTGGTTAAAATCCTCTGGAAACTCCATGCTGCACTACAGAAGTCACACAAGCTTTATTTAATGTTTGCTTTTGATTTTAGGGGAACATCAGCAATTGGACATATAGCTTTTGTTGTAGCAATAATACAACTATGTGTGTAACAGTTACATGTAGTAAAATATTTGCCAAAGTATTCAATTTTGTTACTCAAGTAAAAATACAGATACAACAGCAAAAAATACTCAAGTAAAAGTATGACATTTTAAAATCTACTTAAGTAAAAGTATGAAAATATATATTTTTTAATATACTTAAAGACTAAAAGTAAAAGTAATTCTTTTTGGTGTGGAGACATATTAAAGCCTCGAACAGGCAAGATAAAGACATAAATGTGTTAAAAAATAAACCCTTTTCAGCAAGTCTAAAACCTTAAGAAAATAATAATAATAATAATAATACATTTTATTTATAAGCGCCTTTCAAAACACCCCAAGGACACTGTACAAGACAACAAGATATACTACAACAAATATACTATACTATACATCAGTCCAGTTAAAACAGTAGAAAGTACAGATACATGCCCTAAAATGTAGTGCAGGATATGTAAAAAGTACTGTACTATAAAATGTACTTAAGTAAAGTGCAGATACCTAAAAACTTTCCACCACTGTTCAGATATAGGACAATCTCGCGGTTACGATATTCGACTATCCACACAGGGGTCTGTTCGGCATTTCGTCCGAGGCGGAGCTAAACTAATCTGTTTGTGTGTGTATCTGTTCCCCCCATTTTCTTTATTTTGCATTGGTGCAAGTAAATGTAAGACAATCAGGATTATGGTTTGTTTAGGAGCAGATCATTTGGTTAGGTTAATGCTTTGGGACGACATACCGAACATTAAACGAGCCCCACATACGCGCAAAAGCTTCACCAATAATGACTAGCTTACCTTAAAAAGTAGAACGGATAATGCAAAATATACGAAATAAAGGTTGTAATCTTGAATTATCTCACTTGTCGCATGTTTATATTGGAGGCGTACACAGCTCTGCAAGAGGAGGGGATTGTGGGATATGTGGTTGCTAACTCTGCTCGTACACGTGTGCAGTCGGGCTCAAAAACAACATTACCCACAATCCCACTGGATTTTTTTTCTTCTTTGGTGAAAATTAAGCTTGTTTTTATCTCCTATGCCCTCTTTCGTGGTTTCCCTGTAAACATATTTCAGGCGAATTTTTCAAGGACTAGTACTACTTGATATTATGTAACATAAGTAGATCATCACTTTGTTAATAGAAAACTTCAATATTGCTCTAAAACGGATTAGAAATAGAAACAGGTTCATTGACTTCCTGTTTTTGAAAAGTGGCTACGTGACATTTTGGAACTCAACATGTTTTTTCAAATAATTGCATCTAAGTACAGAGATGTAGGCGGAGCTAGGGGTAGGTGAAAACAGAAATTTTCTTCAGTTGCAGGACAATACAGGATTGCTCAAAAACATGCACGGATTAATGTAAATATAACTTTGAATTAAATAATGATGAGGAAGCACTGCTGTAACAAGGTTGAAAGCTCATTAAAGTTGATTTTGCATAATACGTCCATTTTAACATGTGAAGAAAGTACACTGCAGTGGGATCAACTAATGCATCAATAAACACACTAAATGGTGTCAGGCATGCACATAAAAACAGTGCTTCAAAATATCATCAATTCAAGCCCACAAGCCTGACTGCCGATTAAGTGACATTACAGAATTTATTTAGTAGCAGGCTTTTTTTCTTTGTTTCTTTATTGTTTTCTTCTGACTACACTTGTCAAAGTAGGTTATAACCTGAGGCTGTTTTTAATCCATTCTGTTTTAGTTACAGCACTATATTTCCCTTTTGAAGATGCTTTTAATGAGAAAATTTTTTTTTAATTTACTTTTGTGTTTTTGTGACCATAACGGGCCTATGGCTATCAATGTCTGCACTGACAATCTGAAAAAGTAAAATAAAAAGTTGTAAAAAAACAAACCACACAACACTACAATAAAATAATCACTAAGCCCCACTTAATTTTTCACAGTACATGTTAATTGTGTGTGAATAAGGTGATGAAATGCAACACTTTATTTATCAAAGGCTGAATATTTGGCACGTACATGACGCACTCAATTTAACAAAATCGGAGGTGATTCAGAAGCTCCTAAAACACTGGTGCCCAGTGGTGGAAAGTAACAGTAAAAGTACAAATGTAACAGTACTGTGCTTATGTAAAATGTTTCAATGTCTGTGTTTAAGTTAATCTATTTTTTCCATTCTCATCTAGTGTCTCTTAACTATAATTTTCCAAATTAAAAAGAGTCTTAAAAGAACATACATGTGTTATACACTATTAGAAAGAAATGATTCTAGTTTCATAAAAATGGAAGCTATATATGTAGGTGGTGCACAGGCAAAGCTATAGCACTTGGAAAATTAATAAAATGTTTCTTTTTTTAAACATAAAAAATAATACTTCATTTCAAATGGCTCCAATATACACATACTTCATAGTAGACACTTCAAATTCACCACAGGTAGTGTCCTTCTGGTCAACTATAAGTGTGTGAAATTTCTTAAAATGGTACTGTTTATAATTTATTTGTGCTTATAATTGTGTAATAGAGCACAAATGTACCCAAAAGTGCCAACTGTAATAAAGAAAAACACATTTCTTCAAACATGTCAAATAAAGTGTAAACGGTGACACTAATTCTGCCTAAAAATGATGAAACAGGACTTGGTGACTTACCACCTTATTCCTCCATTTCCCCTTCAGGCACCACAATGTAAATGAGGCTGATTAGGATATCAATTAGCTGCTTCCCCTGCGCCCCCTGCAGGCTTTAACTGGGAGTGTGACACATCTTTGTGACGCTTAGAGGGAGCGCTTGATGATTACACTGTTGTTTTATGTCATGGGGATGTTATTCAGCAGAAAATCTGTGCCTAATGCTAATGAGTGCATTAGCTTTAGAGTTAGCTTTTTTGGGTCCTGTTCACAAAAGGGATCATTTTGAAGAAGACAAGTAGGAAAACACGGAGATACCAAGAAATCCTTTTTTTTTTTTTTTTACTATAAAAATTTACATTTATGTTTTTGTTTTTTTTAGGAAGAGGGAGTACTTGAGTAATCTAGATTTTTAGGGACAAAACTAGACCAACCCATGACTGGACACCTGGAATAAAGGCAAAAGAACAGGTTTGTATTGAGGCATAAAACGTTTGTGAAAAAAAAGCTTTCCAACAATATAAAGCATGCCTCTGTAGCTACATTTTTTTTTCTCTATTGGAATGAATGGAAGAAGAACCTCAACCCATGGGACTTATTAAGTAAATTTTAACAACGGATAGCCAATACTTTTTACTTTTACTTAAATTTATCATTACTTTCTACTCCGCTACATTTTTTAAGACTGAAAAATAAAGTATACCCATAGATTCAGACCTTCTGAAATGAGCATGATGACCTGCCAAAGATTCTGAGATGAAAACTGGGTTTTCACAAAAATATGGTTTTAAAAAATGACTCAAAAAGATAATCAATTCATTGATCAAATCAAATCTTACTTTATTTATAAAGAACTTTTCATACAAAGATGTAACACAAAGTGCTTTACAGTGAATTAAAAACATTCCCAAACATGACCACATCCCACCCAACCATCCCATGACACCTGCACACACTCTCACACACACGTATACTCCCACACACACACACACACACACACACACACACACACACACACACACACACACACACACACACACACACACACACACACACACACACACACACACACACACACACACACACACACACACACACACACACACACACACACGCACGCACGCACGCACGCACACACGCACACACACACACACACACACACACACACACACACACACACACACACACACACACACACACACACCCACGCACGCTCTGAAATGCATGAGGCTAAGTATCAATTATCAATTCAGTCAAATAAATCAGCACAATTCTTTTTCAAGATCTCTACATTTGACGCTTTTCATTGTTCTCTTGTTTTGTTTTTTTTCCCTTACTTTGATAGATTTTCATGTGAGTTGTTGTTTTTGTTTTGTTTTTTACTTTTACTTTATGCTCCTGTATCTGTTTTACTAATGGTGAGACACGACTGGTGAATTGGAAAAGATCTTACATTTAAAGACATAAATGTATAAGGGAAACATTTTTTTCATTATGTAATGTTTTCATATAGAAATAAGGCATTTTGTATAGAAAAACTGCCAAAATTGCACATATTTGGGTTATTTTAATTTTAAAAATGGACAGAACTAGGTTATTTTGTACACATATTAGTTACAAAAAATGTGCAGAGGGTATATATATATATATATATATATATATATATATATATATATATATATATATATATATATATATATTTTTTTTTTTTTTTTTTTTTTTTTTTTTTAACTTAAAAATGAATTAAACCAGGCCCAGAATTACATATCAACAACTCCCTCTATGCGTTTTGTCAAAATCTTGTTACACAAGATTGTAAAGTTTGGTGTGTGTACTTTAAAGGTCCCATAACATGCAAAATCGACTTTTCAGAGGTTTTAACCTTCCTACAGTGCTATTTGGGCCTCGTATGTGTGCCCAAAGTGGTTTTTTGATTGATTCCCGCATGCTTTCGCTAGAGAACTGTCTTTTTTGTCCCCCTCGGCTGAGCAGACAGACGGGGGCTCCTCACAAGGATGACGCGGCTTCCCATGGATGACGCGGTGTTTAAGCCATGCCTCCGGGAAGCGCGCAGCCGCAGAATAAAAACAGCTAATGCTAATGCTACACAGTAATTACACGATGGATACGACAGATCGAAGAGTTAGCTTGTTATTTACCAAACGGCAACGTGCGTCGTCGAGGTACTGGAGCACGTCAAACTCCAGGTCAGATCCAGGACGTAGGACTCAGCACGACGCACCGTCAGGAGGATAAAAGGTTTATTCCCGTGTCTGTGTATCGCTGTTTACCGGAGCACACGGCGCATGTGCACCATCTCCGCTCTAGGCTTCGGCACGAGTTGGGCGGGGGAGGCGCACGAGTTGGGCGGGGGAGGCAGCCTGCTCTCTGTTCGGGGGGGTCAGATCTCAGAGTGAGCCGTTTGCTTTTGCAAGGAGGGGGGCCAGTCCAAGAAATGGGTGTTTTTTGGAAACTGTTATGTTATGGATATTGCACAACGCAAAATTTATCAACAAAGCCCTTAGAATAGACTGTGTAAAGGGCAAAATAGCAGAATATGGGACCTTTAAGTGGTGATCCTTATGTCACTATGGGAGAAAAAAAGCATTTTAAGGAATGGGCCTTCGAAGTTTCAATGTCCCACAGAAATCTAAAGTGGATTAAATTAAGTAATAACAAATCAAAGTTTGTTGCACAATCTATATGTTGAGAGAGCAAACCGGTCTGATTGGATTTGATTGGATGTCAGATGATATGTACCGATCAAACCTGTGGGTTTAGGCTCAGACCAAGGATAAAACAATGTTTAAGAAGTAAGTCTATAGCTGCACTAAAAAAAACAATGGTAAATCTACATCTTCTACATGTGAAGACATAGTTAGCTTGTTGTGGACTGTTTATAACAAGGACACCTCCATTTCAATCCCATTGTTGGCACATATAGCATGATAGAGAATTTGTCTCTAACCCTTGCCAGTTTGCTTGGTCGCATTGTCTTACAGAAGTATACTCTTCAATCTGCCCTGGCCTGTCTCTCAAAAATCTTCTTATTCAGGCTATGGGTGTCCAATCAGGTTGGTATAGTTTTGTCCCTTAAAATATCCACATTTCAAGAATATACAATCATATGTTCACTCAAGTACTCCCTGTTTAAAAAAAAACAACAACATAAATGTAATTTTTAATAATAAAAAATAAGCAATTTATGATAAAATGGGCAAAAACTATTTGTTCCAACATTATAAAACTAGACTCCTATCTCCATGTTCTCTTTCAAAATGAGCCCATTTTCCATTTCTGACCTTGGGTTGTTTTTCAGCTGAATAACATCTACAGTGTTATGGTTTGACTTAAAAAAAAAAAAAAAAAAAAAAAAAAAAGAATCACTTAGGTCCTTTAAGCTTCACAAAGACGTATCACACTCCCAGGTAAAGCCTCCAGGGGGCACAGGGGAAGCTGTGCGCAATAGGGCAGCGAATTCATGAACTAATTAGTCTAATTTACATTATAGCGCCTGGAGGGGAAATGGAGGAATAATGTGGTAAAACACAAGTTATTTCATCATTTTTAAGCAGAATTAGAAAACTTTTACGCTTCATGTGGAAATGTCTGAAGAAACGCTGTTTGTGTTTACTGCAGTTGCACTTTTGGGTACATTTGAGCACACTTGCACAATTATGCACAAACATATTATAATAAGCACCATTTCAATGCACATGGACCCAGAGCTCTGAAATGTCACACACTGACCAGTATGGCAATAACTATAGTGAATTTGTATGAAGTATGTCTTTATCAGAGCCATTTGAAATCAAGCATTATTTTTTTTTACATCAAATGAAATAAATATTCTGTATATTTTAAAAGTGATACAGCTTTGCCTGTGCACCACTTACACTGATTCCATGCGTATCACCAGAAACTAGAATTTCTTACGTTTCAAATGCTGTACATTGCAACACATGTATTTTGGACAAAGAATACTCGTAAAATACTCGTTGTAATTTGGAAAATTGCAATTAAAAGATATTAGGCGAGAATGGGTGAAAGCAGGTGGGCCTTAACAGGTTAATAGCCAGTCTGTGTATTTTTATAAACTTAGTGGCTGTACGGTGGCGGTCATGCATTGCGTAAACAACACAGCCTTCAAGAGCCCTTTGCGTGCGTTATACGTCCCAGCCTTCTGAAAGGGCGCAGGAGTCTGTGATTTGTGGAGATTCGGAACACGGACAACGTAAACGCGTTAGTCTCTATGAGTAATTACAGTTAGCCTATTCTGCTGCTGAAAGAGCCAGTCTATTGAACCAATGAGGACGCTCCTTCACGTTTCCCTCCCTCCCTCTCCTTTGCCATACCCTGTGCGCGCACAAAACATCTGTCACGCAGCGGAGTGGCAGCATCACTCCAACTTGTTGCCTTCACAGATAATACTTGGCGAAGGAGCGCGGCTGGCTGCACGACTGACCACCATCACACATCGTGAGAGGGCTTAAAATGACTTCGACGGGTCTTGGAATACTTACGTTCTTTTGGCTTGGGACAAGAGGGAGCGCACTTAACAACAACTCACTTTTGGAGGACAGGATTTTTTCTTATCCAGAGAACCTGTTGAACGCCTCTTCTGTGCAGTTGCATAACCGGACTTCAGGCTTTTTCTTGTTGGACTTGGATGAAGGTTTGCTGGAGGACTGGCGCACTCTGGCCTCTAGTAGGACTCGCAGCGGGGAGTCGCAGGGTTGGTGCGTCAAAGCGCTATTGGTGGCCGCGTACTCCCTCATTATCGTCATCTCACTGTTTGGGAATACTCTCGTGTGCCATGTGTTGGTCAAAAACAAGCGCGCGCAATCCTCCACCAGCCTCTTCATAATGAACCTGGCAGTGGCGGATATATTCATCACTGTGCTCAACACTCCGTTCACTCTGGTAAGACCCTTTTTATTATGAGTCACGGTAGACGTTGCACAATTGAAGGTTCTCACAAAGCTGTTACTTTTTTCTTCTTTGTGAACCTTGTAAATGTAATTCTTCTAATTAAATACATGCTGCTAATTAAATGATACTGGATGAATAAGAGTAAATTAGGACACTTTTTTGATTCAGACAATTCAATTCCTTTTTTATTTTTGTTTTTTAAAAAGTATACAGGGCTAATGCATTTTTAAAAGCTCTACATGTTTACACCAGAAAAAGAAAATATCAAAAATATCACACAGACGTTGATATTACTCAGATACAAAGTCAAATTCTTGAAGGTGCTATTGGGAAAGTGGTACACCTGTCATTGGTTGCTGCGTTTATAGGCCCTTATTACAGTATTAAATACACTTGCACTATTTGTTGCCTTCAAGTGTGGGATAGAGTCGGACTCGTGTACGTGATGCTGCAGTGGGAGTTTGCAGCTGAAGGGCATTTTCAGGCTTCTTCCAAATGTGTGTCAACAAACCCTTATAAAGAGATGTTTGCACACACCTGCTCTTCATGTTACACATTTGCACCATCTTCAGTTATGTGCTGTGGTGGGGAAGCAGTGTGTCACTCAGGTTTTCACCCTTACCCCATACGTTGACAGTTCATTGTGTCTTTTGGCACATAAAGATCAACACTTAAAGTAGATCCCACACAAACCACAACTGTACAATCTTGGACTCAACAAGATTTTGACGAAACGTATAGAAGGATTTCTTTTATATCTAATTCTATATCTGATTTATTGAAGTTTTAGGTTAAAAAAAAATAGGTGAAATTTGAATTTAAGACAGTTTTCAGTTCAATCTAGTTTAGTTCAAAACTAAATAAGAAATCAAAAATCCCCTCTGTACATTTTTTATAATTAATATGTGTACAAAACAAACCAAAATAATTAAACCTGGTTCTGTCAATTTTTTCATGTTTATATAACTCAAACATGTGCATTTTTGGACATTTTTACATATTAAATGCCTTATTTCTACATGAAAACATGACATCATGAAAAACTTGAAATATATTTATATCTTACATTAATGTGAGTAAACTGCAGGAGAAGTTTCAAATTGAGATCTTTAAATTTAAGATTTTTTCTCACCTTAAAAAATAAACACAAGGAATTTTGTGTTTTTGTAGATTTTATTAATTAATATGACCCAATTATCTTTTAGCTCTGAAAAGTTGTAGCCTGCACATTGTCCCAAAAATGTCAAAGATATGCTCACTGGTGTTATTCACAGGCTGTTCACATTTCAGAAAAAGAAACCACACACACACGCACACAAAAAAAAAAAAAACCCACAAAACCTATTATTTGTATTTCTTCATTTATAATTTATTAGTATAAGGTGAATTGTAAGTTATAGTGCATGGATTTTAAAATACAAAGACTCAAACTGTACCCGCATCACCCTGCGCAAAGTCAACTTTCATTCACTCATTGTACTCAGGTAGCTTTAGAATTTCCTGTTCAAGGCAAGATAAGTTTATTTGTAGAGCACAATTCGGACACAAGGCAATTCAAAAGGCTTTAAATAACAAGAAAAATTGCATTAAAATCACAAAACACTTGAAGACATACAGAATCATTAAAAAAAGCTTTAAAAGAGAAGAATGCAGATACATCTTTCAGTTGTATGCACATCTAAATAAAACTGTTTTGAGCCTAGATTTAAACATTGACAGAGTCTCACATCTTCATTAAGACTGTTCCAGATTTTAGCTGCATGAAAGTGAAACACTGATTCCCCATGTTTAGTCCTGACTCTGGCACCAGCAGGAGGCCCGTCCATGTTTAGTCCTGACTCTGGCACCAGCAGGAGGCCCGTCCATGTTTAGTCCTGACTCTAGGCACCAGCAGGAGGCCTGTCCATGTTTAGTCCTGACTCTGGCACCAGCAGGAGGCCCGTCCATGTTTAGTCCTGACTCTAGGCACCAGCAGGAGGCCTGTCCATGTTTAGTCCTGACTCTGGCACCAGCAGGAGGCCCGTCCATGTTTAGTCCTGACTCTAGGCACCAGCAGGAGGCCTGTCCATGTTTAGTCCTGACTCTGGGCACCAGCAGGAGGCCCGTCCATGTTTACCCCTGACTCTGGACACCAGCAGGAGGCCCGTCCATGTTTACCCCTGACTCTGGACACCAGCAGGAGGCCAACATGTACTTTGGTGCTTGGCCGTGGAGAGACTTGACCACAAGCAGAGCTGCTTTAAAGTCTATTCTCTGAGCCACAGGAAGCCAGTGCAGAGACCTGAGCACAGACAAATGGACTGGTACTTCCTGCTTCTAGTGAGCAGCAGCGTTTAGATGGTTTAGATACTATACGTTTGATTTTGGCAATGCTTTTAGGTGGTAAAAGGCTGCTGATGTTATTGATTTGATGTGGCTGTCAAAGTTCAAGTCTGAGTCCATTCTTACCCCCAGATTTCTAATTTGATTTGTAGGTTTCAGAGCGAGAGACTGGAGGTGACTGCTGACACTTTCTCTTTTTTTCTCCAAAGACAATGATTTCAGTCTTGACTGAGTTTAGTTGGAGAAAGTTGCTTTGCATTCACACACTGATCTGTTGGATGCAGTGACAGAGTGAATCCACTGGTCCATATTCACCTGCCGTCAGTGAGACATGGATCTGAGCGTCGTCTGCAGAGTTGTGATAAGACACATTAGTGCTGCGTATTAACGGCAATTCCTTCCTGATTTGAAGGCATTAGTAAAGAACACCACAAGATCACCATCACTCGTTTTACTCTCTTTCAAATTTACTGAAACTCAAGGACACTTACAACGCCATTCAAATCAAGACATTATTTCTTTTGGATAGTGAAAGGTCCTCAAAAATATTTCAAATCAGAATAGAATCATTTTCCTGAAACTCTCTGCAGTTCTTGGTTTCTTATCTTTTACATTACCATTATTATTATTATTTTTGTCTCTCAACTTTATTTCCCTATACATTAAGAAGCCCAGGCATATGCTTACTTAAGAAATATGCACAAGCTCTTTATAATGTTAACCGCAGTATGGTATTTTGACAAAATGTTTAAGCAAATATCCCTGAATCGTGAACCTGGCTGATTTTGTTTGCCATTGGGCCCTCGTGTATGCATGAATCATAGCGCCAAAGAGCAGAGTCAGAGGCTGCACTGCAAGGAAAATATCAGGTTTACGATTTTGGATTTCTTAATTTAAATCAAGATATTCTGGACAGTGGATGCACCCACAGATTTAACTGTACGAGTGCACGCACCAATCTCAAACCTTGCCTTGGGCTGTTTTATATAGGAAAATAGGCAGGATGTTTGGCGACAGGTTAACACGAGCTTGTCTCCATGGAGATAGATAAGCAATAATATCTCCACGCAGACAAGCAGGTAGCGCACCCTCCGACCCAAAAGTTACACAGGACACTTTCAAGACATTTCAAAAATTGTTTCTGAAGATGAAAAAAACAACAACTGGGGAACATTTTGACATCACATGAACACAAACACTCAATCAGATTTAGAAAACTCATTACCACACACTGCATTGTCAAAATAATCCCCACAGACTTCTTTGTCATTTGTCGTTCACAAATCCCTTCAAAGGCTGCACCGGGAAAATTTGACACAAGTACCCCACAAGGCGCTCCGAACCAGGTTCACTTCGGAGCGCCTTGTGGATGTTTGTCTGGAGTGTTGTACACATTTTTATAAAAGTTGTGCGTGTTCTGTCTCCCTCAGGTGCGCTTTGTGTACAGCACTTGGGTGTTTGGGAGGTCAATGTGCCACATCAGCCGATTCGTCCAGTACTGCTCTCTGCATGTGTCGACGCTCACCCTGACCGCCATCGCTCTGGACAGACGACAGGTCGGTCCTCGGTGTGATTCATTTTGATTTATTGTTACTGTAAAAATGCTCCTGAGAAGAGTTTGCTTTTACCATATTTATTCTCACCTTAAGGGTCAGTTGCAGCGAGGAATAAAGAAAGATGTGTCAAAGTGAGAAGAAAATCGAGCTTCATGGACACATTATCTGAAAATCACATGCTGAACAAATGTCTTATGAAATAGGATAGGAAAATAAGTAAAACTCTCATATTTTCCTATGTCACAAAAGGGTCAAAGGTATTGGCACATCTTTTAGACAAGATGCAGCTCAGAATTATAAACTGTATTTGCGTCTGAGGCTGGAGAAAACATGACCAGGACCTTTCCATACAAACCACAAACTCTGATCAGAAAAATTATATTTAGTGTAAAGTATAAGAAGATCAAATGAACCTCATTGGTCTGAGTATCCTGAGCCATTGTAATGCACCATAATGTGAAATAAAAGCGCGTAAATCCTTCTGGACAGTGACTTAAAGTGCATATATGACAGGTCCTCATGTATTTATAATCGTCACTTTGTTTGGAACAGAAGCAGTAGTAAAAAATTATCATAGTTTTACATCTGTAAAGTTGCAGTTTGTGAAGATTAGAAAGTTGAACATTACAGGAAGGAATCTCGCAGTTGTGGAATTACACCTATGCCACATCTGCTGCTCATGTCCAACCAAAAAAAAAGTAGTAACAGTAGTAAAATCTTAAACATAATCATCTTCACTCCGTTTTAGTGAAATGTGTAATGCAACCTGCTGTATGCACTTTAAATCTAATGGAGAAGCCATTGTGCCAGTATTAATAAATAAATGAAGGAATACTATAATAACTAATTAATATAAAAATGTTAAATAATGAAGTAAATAATCAGAATTGGAAGTATATAAACAATTAATGAAGTGATTACTGTTTGGTCTCAAAAAGGGGTGAACAAACAGCAGACAGTGTATTCAGAAGACTGCTCACACACTCTGCTTTATTTCAAATGTTTATTATTTGATAACATATTTATTTAATATTAGCCCAGTGGATCCTATAAAGTCTAGTTTCAGGGATGATTTTATTTGACAGCATTATATTACACAACAGTTTTACAAGCAGTAATTTAGACCCACAATGTAAAAGCACTGCTAAGCTTTAATCATTACTCATACTTTTGCACTGTGCTTTACACTTACTACACACCCCTGCACGAAAAAAATGTGTAATCAATCATTCTCCTTCTTAAAAGAGCCTGATTGATTCAAATTGAGCAGAAGTTTCCGAGAGATGCATATGCTGTATGTCTGACTGAAGATGGATGGAAATGACTAATTATAATTCAGGAGCAGAACCGACCGATGCAGGAGGAGCTGATTATGGGTTTTACACGTTAATGCATGCATGTCTGATGAGGTCAAGAGTTTTGAGTCCACAAATGTTGCTAATTAATTGTGCTAAGATAAGAACAATTTCTGCTTAATTAGTTATGCCACCATTTACAAAAATAGTGTCAACATAATTTCACTAATGTCAGTTCATTTGTTATTGCCAGTGTTTCACAATGAACACAACCTGTCAAAACTACCAGAAAAAATATGCTCACGCTCATACATACAAACTATTTCAAAAAGTATCCAAATATATGATAAGTTAATGTCAGCATTGTGAGTCAGAATCCAACTCAATCAATTTGCTGCATGTCCTTTCCCATTTCCATTTCAGGCTGCCCTGTCCACTAAAGCCCATGGGCTAAAAAAGCTTAACAAAAAAAAAAGTAAGAGTGGATTGACGCAAAATATTTCAATAGAAATATACTGCTAAGAAAAATGAATTCAGAGTGTCCTTGTTTGTGGCTTTTCACTGTGAAAAACATACGCGGTGCTTTGATAAAATGTTTTCATAGATACAACATAATGAA
>CM033622.1:29506658-29706852 GCA_019453435.1 Rhinogobius similis | reverse complement strand
TTAAATACACTTGCACTATTTGTTGCCTTCAGAGTGTGGGATAGAGTCGGACTCGTGTACGTGATGCTGCAGTGGGAGTTTGCAGCTGAAGGGCATTTTCAGGCTTCTTCCAAATGTGTGTCCAACAAACCCTTATAAAGAGATGTTTGCACACACCTGCTCTTCATGTTACACATTTGCACCATCTTCAGTTATGTGCTGTGGTGGGGAAGCAGTGTGTCACTCAGGTTTTCACCCTTACCCCATACGTTGACAGTTCATTTGTGTCTTTTGGCACATAAAGATCAACACTTAAAGTAGATCCCACACAAACCACAACTGTACAATCTTGGACTCAACAAGATTTTGACCAAAGCGTATAGAAGGATTTCTTTTTATATCTAATTCTATATCTGATTTATTGAAGTTTTAGGTTAAAAATAGGTGAAATTTGAATTTAAGACAGTTTTCAGTTCAATCTAGTTTAGTTCAAAACTAAATAAGAAATCAAAAATCCCCTCTGTACATTTTTATAATTAATATGTGTACAAAACAAACCAAAATAATTAAACCTGGTTCTGTCAATTTTTTCATGTTTATATAACTCAAACATGTGCATTTTTGGACATTTTTACATATTAAATGCCTTATTTCTACATGAAAACATGACATCATGAAAAACTTGAAATATATTTATATCTTACATTAATGTGAGTAAACTGCAGGAGAAGTTTCAAATTGAGATCTTTAAATTTAAGATTTTTTCTCACCTTAAAAAATAAACACAAGGAATTTTGTGTTTTTGTAGATTTTATTAATTAATATGACACAATTATCTTTTAGCTCTGAAAAGTTGTAGCCTGCACATTGTCCCAAAAATGTCAAAGATATGCTCACTGGTGTTATTCACAGGCTGTTCACATTTCAGAAAAAGAAACCACACACACACGCACACAAAAAAAAAAAACCCACAAAACCTATTATTTGTATTTCTTCATTTATAATTTATTAGTATAAGGTGAATTGTAAGTTATAGTGCATGGATTTTAAAATACAAAGACTCAAACTGTACCCGCATCACCCTGCGCAAAGTCAACTTTCATTCACTCATTGTACTCAGGTAGCTTTAGAATTTCCTGTTCAAGGCAAGATAAGTTTATTTGTAGAGCACAATTCGGACACAAGGCAATTCAAAAGGCTTTAAATAACAAGAAAAAATTGCATTAAAATCACAAAACACTTGAAGACATACAGAATCATTAAAAAGCTTTAAAAGAGAAGAATGCAGATACATCTTTCAGTTGTATGCACATCTAAATAAAACTGTTTTGAGCCTAGATTTAAACATTGACAGAGTCTCACATCTTCATTAAGACTGTTCCAGATTTTAGCTGCATGAAAGTGAAACACTGATTCCCCATGTTTAGTCCTGACTCTGGCACCAGCAGGAGGCCCGTCCATGTTTAGTCCTGACTCTGGCACCAGCAGGAGGCCCGTCCATGTTTAGTCCTGACTCTAGGCACCAGCAGGAGGCCTGTCCATGTTTAGTCCTGACTCTGGCACCAGCAGGAGGCCCGTCCATGTTTAGTCCTGACTCTAGGCACCAGCAGGAGGCCTGTCCATGTTTAGTCCTGACTCTGGCACCAGCAGGAGGCCCGTCCATGTTTAGTCCTGACTCTAGGCACCAGCAGGAGGCCTGTCCATGTTTAGTCCTGACTCTGGGCACCAGCAGGAGGCCCGTCCATGTTTACCCCTGACTCTGGACACCAGCAGGAGGCCCGTCCATGTTTACCCCTGACTCTGGACACCAGCAGGAGGCCAACATGTACTTTGGTGCTTGGCCGTGGAGAGACTTGACCACAAGCAGAGCTGCTTTAAAGTCTATTCTCTGAGCCACAGGAAGCCAGTGCAGAGACCTGAGCACAGACAAATGGACTGGTACTTCCTGCTTCTAGTGAGCAGCAGCGTTTAGATGGTTTAGATACTATACGTTTGATTTTGGCAATGCTTTTTAGGTGGTAAAAGGCTGCTGATGTTATTGATTTGATGTGGCTGTCAAAGTTCAAGTCTGAGTCCATTCTTACCCCCAGATTTCTAATTTGATTTGTAGGTTTCAGAGCGAGAGACTGGAGGTGACTGCTGACACTTTCTCTTTTTTTCTCCAAAGACAATGATTTCAGTCTTGACTGAGTTTAGTTGGAGAAAGTTGCTTTGCATTCACACACTGATCTGTTGGATGCAGTGACAGAGTGAATCCACTGGTCCATATTCACCTGCCGTCAGTGAGACATGGATCTGAGCGTCGTCTGCAGAGTTGTGATAAGACACATTAGTGCTGCGTATTAACGGCAATTCCTTCCTGATTTGAAGGCATTAGTAAAGAACACCACAAGATCACCATCACTCGTTTTACTCTCTTTCAAATTTACTGAAACTCAAGGACACTTACAACGCCATTCAAATCAAGACATTATTTCTTTTGGATAGTGAAAGGTCCTCAAAAATATTTCAAATCAGAATAGAATCATTTTCCTGAAACTCTCTGCAGTTCTTGGTTTCTTATCTTTTACATTACCATTATTATTATTATTTTTGTCTCTCAACTTTATTTCCCTATACATTAAGAAGCCCAGGCATATGCTTACTTAAGAAATATGCACAAGCTCTTTATAATGTTAACCGCAGTATGGTATTTTGACAAAATGTTTAAGCAAATATCCCTGAATCGTGAACCTGGCTGATTTTGTTTGCCATTGGGCCCTCGTGTATGCATGAATCATAGCGCCAAAGAGCAGAGTCAGAGGCTGCACTGCAAGGAAAATATCAGGTTTACGATTTTGGATTTCTTAATTTAAATCAAGATATTCTGGACAGTGGATGCACCCACAGATTTAACTGTACGAGTGCACGCACCAATCTCAAACCTTGCCTTGGGCTGTTTTATATAGGAAAATAGGCAGGATGTTTGGCGATTAAGGTTAACACGAGCTTGTCTCCATGGAGATAGATAAGCAATAATATCTCCACGCAGACAAGCAGGTAGCGCACCCTCCGACCCAAAAGTTACACAGGACACTTTCAAGACATTTCAAAAATTGTTTCTGAAGATGAAAAAAACAACAACTGGGGAACATTTTGACATCACATGAACACAAACACTCAATCAGATTTAGAAAACTCATTACCACACACTGCATTGTCAAAATAATCCCCACAGACTTCTTTGTCATTTGTCGTTCACAAATCCCTTCAAAGGCTGCACCGGGAAAAATTTGACACAAGTACCCCACAAGGCGCTCCGAACCAGGTTCACTTCGGAGCGCCTTGTGGATGTTTGTCTGGAGTGTTGTACACATTTTTATAAAAGTTGTGCGTGTTCTGTCTCCCTCAGGTGCGCTTTGTGTACAGCACTTGGGTGTTTGGGAGGTCAATGTGCCACATCAGCCGATTCGTCCAGTACTGCTCTCTGCATGTGTCGACGCTCACCCTGACCGCCATCGCTCTGGACAGACGACAGGTCGGTCCTCGGTGTGATTCATTTTGATTTATTGTTACTGTAAAAATGCTCCTGAGAAGAGTTTGCTTTTACCATATTTATTCTCACCTTAAGGGTCAGTTGCAGCGAGGAATAAAGAAAGATGTGTCAAAGTGAGAAGAAAATCGAGCTTCATGGACACATTATCTGAAAATCACATGCTGAACAAATGTCTTATGAAATAGGATAGGAAAATAAGTAAAACTCTCATATTTTCCTATGTCACAAAAGGGTCAAAGGTATTGGCACATCTTTTTTAGACAAGATGCAGCTCAGAATTATAAACTGTATTTAAGCGTCTGAGGCTGGAGAAAACATGACCAGGACCTTTCCATACAAACCACAAACTCTGATCAGAAAAATTATATTTAGTGTAAAGTATAAGAAGATCAAATGAACCTCATTGGTCTGAGTATCCTGAGCCATTGTAATGCACCATAATGTGAAATAAAAGCGCGTAAATCCTTCTGGACAGTGACTTAAAGTGCATATATGACAGGTCCTCATGTATTTATAATCGTCACTTTGTTTGGAACAGAAGCAGTAGTAAAAAATTATCATAGTTTTACATCTGTAAAGTTGCAGTTTGTGAAGATTAGAAAGTTGAACATTACAGGAAGGAATCTCGCAGTTGTGGAATTACACCTATGCCACATCTGCTGCTCATGTCCAACCAAAAAAAAAGTAGTAACAGTAGTAAAATCTTAAACATAATCATCTTCACTCCGTTTTAGTGAAATGTGTAATGCAACCTGCTGTATGCACTTTAAATCTAATGGAGAAGCCATTGTGCCAGTATTAATAAATAAATGAAGGAATACTATAATAACTAATTAATATAAAAATGTTAAATAATGAAGTAAATAATCAGAATTGGAAGTATATAAACAATTAATGAAGTGATTACTGTTTGGTCTCAAAAAGGGGTGAACAAACAGCAGACAGTGTATTCAGAAGACTGCTCACACACTCTGCTTTATTTCAAATGTTTATTATTTGATAACATATTTATTTAATATTAGCCCAGTGGATCCTATAAAGTCTAGTTTCAGGGATGATTTTATTTGACAGCATTATATTACACAACAGTTTTACAAGCAGTAATTTAGACCCACAATGTAAAAGCACTGCTAAGCTTTAATCATTACTCATACTTTTGCACTGTGCTTTACACTTACTACACACCCCTGCACGAAAAAAATGTGTAATCAATCATTCTCCTTCTTAAAAGAGCCTGATTGATTCAAATTGAGCAGAAGTTTCCGAGAGATGCATATGCTGTATGTCTGACTGAAGATGGATGGAAATGACTAATTATAATTCAGGAGCAGAACCGACCGATGCAGGAGGAGCTGATTATGGGTTTTACACGTTAATGCATGCATGTCTGATGAGGTCAAGAGTTTTGAGTCCACAAATGTTGCTAATTAATTGTGCTAAGATAAGAACAATTTCTGCTTAATTAGTTATGCCACCATTTACAAAAATAGTGTCAACATAATTTCACTAATGTCAGTTCATTTGTTATTGCCAGTGTTTCACAATGAACACAACCTGTCAAAACTACCAGAAAAAATATGCTCACGCTCATACATACAAACTATTTCAAAAAGTATCCAAATATATGATAAGTTAATGTCAGCATTGTGAGTCAGAATCCAACTCAATCAATTTGCTGCATGTCCTTTCCCATTTCCATTTCAGGCTGCCCTGTCCACTAAAGCCCATGGGCTAAAAAAGCTTAACAAAGAAAAAAAAAAGTAAGAGTGGATTGACGCAAAATATTTCAATAGAAATATACTGCTAAGAAAAATGAATTCAGAGTGTCCTTGTTTGTGGCTTTTCACTGTGAAAAACATACGCGGTGCTTTGATAAAATGTTTTCATAGATACAACATAATGAAGAATAAATGAAAATGCAGGGAATGAAGTTTCATATGATATACTATCAACATGGTGCAGGGACAATAAACGTTTATAACTTGGTATGGGTTTAATGATTGGCACAAGCTCAGTTTGTACACCAAAATAATTCACTAAACTACCTGAACTCCTCTGCCGCTCTTTGCCAGTTGGTCTATAACATGCAGACACATTGTACTTCTTTAAGGCCTGTGACATTTTCAGACGTTTTCATGACTAATTATATTAAAACATATTATTAAAAGCAACAAGAAATCTAAAAACCTCTCGCTCAGAGTTAAGGGTCAGTGAAAAAAGTGTCTTACAAACAGGCAGAGACTCAAGTAGCAACTGGTTTCACAGCGTTTGTGCAGCCGCAGAAAAATCACAATCCAACAAACCATGCATTTTGTCCTTGGACAGAGCAAGCTGAACTGATCTGCTGAAGATAAGAAGATGAAGATGTGTGAGGGACTGTGCTAAACTGTTCAAACATTTAAAAGTTAATAAAAAATAATTTTAAAATCAACTATAAAACACACTGGAAAGCTGAACTTGGTGTGATGTTTTCAGTTCCCGTTTAGAATCAAGCTGCCGAGTTTTGGACACACTGCAACAGAGAATGGAGGACTATCGGTTGGCCTCAAAGAAATTCTGGCAAACCGTCCGACGCCTCAGGAGGGGGAAACAGTGCTTCACCAACACCGTTTACGGTGCGGGTGGAGAACTGTTGACCTCGACTGGGGATGTGGTTGGACGGTGGAAGGAATACTTTGAGGATCTCCTCAATCCCACTGTCACGTCTTCCGAGGAGGAAGCAGAGGCTGAGATCTTGGAGGCGGACTCATCCATCACCCTGGCTGAAGTCACTGAGGTGGTTGGCAAGCTCCTTGGTGGCAAGGCTTCGGGGGTGGATGAGATCCGCCCTGAGTATCTTAAGTCTCTGGATGTTGTGGGACTGTCTTGGCTGACACGTCTCTGCAACATCGCGTGGCGGTCGGGGACGGTGCCTCTGGACTGGCAGACCGGGGTGGTGGTCCCTCTGTATAAGAAGGGGGACCGGAGGGTGTGTTCCAACCACAGGGGTATCACACTCCTCAGCCTCCCCGGTAAGGTCTATTCCAGGGTACTGGAGAGGAGAATCCGACCGATAGTCGAACCTCGGATTCAGGAGGAGCAGTGTGGTTTTCGTCCCGGTCGTGGAACACTGGACCAGCTCTATACTCTCCATCGGGTGCTCGAGGGTTCATGGGAGTTTGCCCAACCAGTCCACATGTGCTTTGTGGACCTGGAGAAGGCATTCGACCGTGTGACCAGGCGCCTTGTGGGGAAGTGCTCGGGAGTATGGGGTCCGGGGCCCTTTGTTAAGGGCTGTCCGGTCCCTGTATGACCGGAGCAGGAGCTGTGTTCGCATTGCCGGCAGTAAGTCAGACCTGTTCCCGGTGCATGTTGGACTCCGCCAGGGCTGCCCTTTATCACCGGTTCTGTTCATAGTTTTTATGGACAGAATTTCTAGGCGCAGCCAGGGCGTGGAGGGTGTCTGGTTTGGGAACCACAGGATCTCATCTCTGCTGTTTGCGGACGATGTCGTCCTGATGGCTTCCTCAGACCAGGACCTGCAGCATGCAACCTGGGGCGGTTTGCAGCCGAAAGTGTGAAGCGGCTGGGATGAGGATCAGCACCTCCAAATCCGAGGCCATGGTTCTCGACCGGAAAAGGTGGCATGCCCTCTCCGGGTGGGTGGAGAGTCCTTGCCTCAAGTGGAGGGAGTTCAAGTATCTCGGGTCTTGTTCACGAGTGAGGGAAGGATGGAGCGTGAGATTGACAGGCGGATCGGTGCAGCGTCTGCAGTGATGCGGGCGCTGTATCGGACCGTTGTGGTGAAGAGAGAGCTGAGTCGAAAGACGAAGCTCTCGATTTACCGGTCAATCTACGTTCCTACCCTCACCTATGGTCATGAGCTCTGGGTAATGACCGAAAGGACGAGATCGCGGATACAAGCGGTCGAAATGAGCTTCCTCCGCCGGGTGGCTGGGCGCTCCCTTAGAGATAGGGTGAGGAGCTCAGTCACACGGGAGGAGCTCGGAGTAGAGCCGCTGCTCCTCCACGTCGAGAGGAGCCAGCTGAGGTGGCTCGGGCATCTGTTCCGGATGCCTCCTGGACGCCTCCCTCGGGAGGTGTTCTGGGCATGTCCCACCGGGAGGCGGCCCGGGTAGACCCAGGACACGCTGGAGGGACTATGTCTCTCGGCTGGCCTGGGAACGCCTCGATCCCCGGAGGAGCTGGAGGAAGTGTCTGGGGTGAAGGAAGTCTGGGAGTCCCTGCTCAGGCTGCTGCCCCCGCGACCCGGCCCCGGATAAGCGGAAGAAGATGGATGGATGGATGGATGGCAACAGAGAAAGTGCATTTTGGCTGACACCAGAATAAAGTGCATGACACTTTATGTTCCACTGACAAAAGCTGGAAAAATATAGACCTTACTAGGGTGGTGATTGGCCAATCAAGTTTGAGATCAGGGTTGATTTTGGCACCCACATTTGACATAACTGCCTTTATGACTCAAAGAACTTAGATCCACAGAGCTGGAGTTACTTGGAAAACTAGGGCTAAACACCATAATGTCATATTTTTTTAGGGTGACACATGTAGTTTACGTTGATTGCAGCAGTTGCCTTAAAAACAAAGATTGGTTGAAGGCCCCAGGTGGCCCTGTGCGGACAGCCCCATGCAGATCCAGTATGTTGAACTATTGGAGGACAGTGCTCAAATCTATTTACAATTTGTTATTGTAATATCCTCCACTGCATCAGAAATGATAAATGAATGGTGAGAGCAAAATAAAAAGAACCCAGCACAGAAAGCACCAGGGGATAAACTCTGGTATATTTGTTCAATCTAATTTAAAATGATTCTTAATTGACCATCTCACTCCTTTCCAGATGGTCCATCCTGGCTACATGATCTCCATTCAGATATCAGTAAAGGCCGCAGTGAATCACCGTTTGACAAACAGTACATACAAGTACTCGTACCTTTGCTAAGTGGCTATCCATTTATTTGTTTTTTAGAACTATGATAATGAGGTTTTTGAAAATAGACCTTTTAAGCCAGTTGTGATTAGGCTTTTGCATTCACCTTATTCCACCCCGCCCACTTTTGCCTCTTTTTATGTCTATGATCCGCCCTCTGGTAGTAAAGGGACCTCCGGGTAAACGAGGGAAAAGTCTGTCACTAAAACATTATATAAAGAAGACTGATTTGTCTAAAATGTTTAGTGTACACGTGCAAAAACATGTCAACAACACATCCATTTTCTGGGTGGCCTAAAAACGTCTTTCTGTTGAGCTCGACTGCTCCATGTAAACTACAACAGAGAAAGATAGCGGCGCCCACAACTACTTCCGGAATGAGGTGAATTGCTAATAAATGTTGATTTTTAAGCAAAAAAGGTTGTTTAGTCCCTTGATTTTCAACCAATGTGCCGGGGAACACTAGTGTGCCTTGAAGTTTTGTCAGGTGTGCCTTGAAAAAATATCCAATGTGAGTCAATACATTAATAAATGCGAATGTAATTGACTAATTTGACATTTTGGAAAGCCTTGAGCAACATCTGCATCAAACAAGAGCGCAAAACCATCACGATTTAAAGAACTAGACAAGGGCACAGACATTTTTTGCCTCATTATGTGCCGTACTTTTTCTACTAAATGGTCTGATTTGGTAATGTTTTAATAGTAGTTGGTGTTCCGTGGTATCTTTCAAACCCAAAAAGTGTGTCGCGACTCAAAAAAGGTTAAAAAACACTTGTTTAGTCTATGGACGGAAATTCTCTGTGATCTGATTAAGGTGTTGACCCTTTGCACCTACGTCACACGATCACGTGGGTGCACCATAATGGACGGCAAGAGTATGCGAGCGCAGAATTACGGGGAGCGCAAAAGTAACAAACTCACAGTGATTGCAATTATTTTTGTCACTTAAGCGATGGCTACTTCTAACTCATGTTCAGTTCAGTTGTCAGTGGAAGCAGGACATCTTTTAGGCGCTCACAAAGCGCGGTATTTTGAGAAAGTGAAGATCGCTAGCTTAGAAACGGACCCTTGCCTGTTTCCTCCTGCCATGCTCACCGATTTAATCAAAACGTCAATATCATTCATTTTCTACCACTTATTCCCGTTAGGGGTCGCGGGTGACTGGAGCCTATCCCAGTGACTTTTGGCCTTAGGCGGGGTACACCCTGGACAGTGGCCAACCGTGGGTTCTCTCCGGGTTCTCCCACCGTCCAAAGACATGACTGTGTAGGTTAATTGACAACTCTAAATTGCCCCTAGTGAATGAATGTGAGAGTGAATGGTTGTCTGTCCTTGTCTCTGTCTCTCTGTGTCAGTATCATCATAATCATAATATTTTATTCACAAATAATAATTCTGTGGATGTAATATGTATTATCCATTTTGCAGGCTTGAGTCTATATACATACATACATACATACAAGTTAATTTCTTGGCTGGATAACTAACGCCGTGCCCCGCATAACTTTGACTGTTTCACATATTCAGATATGTTTTCGTGTAAAATGTCATACACTTGTAACATTGGCATTGACTTAACTTGTAAAAAGTGCTCACTGCAAATCCGTGAGTACTTGGATGGCTTCCAGTTCTTTCGATTTATTGCTGCTACCCATCGCCGTCTTCTGTCTTCATCAACAGGTATCCGATAAAAGGCTACGTTGGGCTTACGGCTTTGCCTGTTAGTGCAGCCAACCGCACAACAGGATATCACCATTTTACGTGTAAAATTGATCAATGTTAGCTTACTAATAGTTAGGTTTACGTCAAATTTCGATCATTTTACCTCGCACAAACAGCGCTTCCGCCGTCCGTCATGGCAAAGTGGGCGTTCCGTGACGTCACATGCAAAGGGTCAATACTTACTTTATCAGTGGTGTAGCATCAGGCAGTTAAAGCAATACAGTCACACTCACTTCAGGCCTACACTTTAACATATCGCTAACAAACTGGGCCACCGAGATGATACTCACTGTTTCATGGCACAGGTTAACTGTATTACATTCATCACTTTCCATATGTTAATGTATTAGCACAGTTTATTCACATGACGGTGTATCACTTCTAGACTTTCTTGAGCATACAGTTATGGTTACATGAATCTCTCTCTCTTTCTCTCTCTCTCTCTCTCTCGCTCTCTCTCTCTATATATATATATATAGAAGGCCCTGTTACTTTATTAAGTCTTGCACTTTACATAAGATACCAAATATTTCTAGATGAATGACAGATGCTTTTGTTTATTAATCAGTCTGTGTTCTTTGCATATATACATGAGCAGTGCCCTCTGGGTAAAGTCTTACCGTCTGTGTTGTCCAATTGCTTCCGCTGCCACCTTGTAAAAAACAAATCTGCGTGCTGTGACTCAAAGTTGTGGCTGGATATGAGCCCGGTCATTCTACACAGAGCGATCACTGCAGACGTGCACATCGTTTTTTGTTGTTAAATCTTCGGATAGCCATGGTCATGGGGCCGGTCCAGACCAAAAAGTCCAGGGCTAATTTCTTCTCCCAGTCCAGGCGATATGGGTTTACATTTGGCTGTCACGTCTGCGGCTGTACAGCGTGAAATTTAAATATTTCGTCAGGAAAACTGTGATCAGAGGAGGTACAATTCATAAAGGTCCATAAGCATAAAAGTGACAAAAGAGGCAAGAGAAAAAACAACAGGAAGACCGAATAGCTAAACTGACTAAATTAGATCAGTTTTTTTTTTTTCAACAGTTGTTGCCAAGGAGAGGGAGATCAGAGGTAGGTAACATGAATTTACTTTTCTTGTTGAAAAACGTTAGAAAAAAGTTAGTTATGTATTTGCAGCAAGCCTATATAGGCTATAATAATGTTTTACAATAAAGAGGCAGTCTAATTGCAATGAATTATATGAATTATTTATTACAGAACTAGTGTAGTAAAGTCTAATGAGGCAAAGAGAGCTCAGAGGAGACAATAGAATCCTCAGCCCCGTCAGGAAACCACGAACGAACAAGACCAGGATCAGATCGGAGACATCGCGACAGCTGTGAGAGAGCAACAGCATCACCCCACAGATGGGGCATTATGATCACAATATCTTTGACGCAACAGTAAAATGCTGCATTATAACCACAGGTCCTTGTAAATCACAAAGCCCTTGTCTAAGAAATAAGCATAGCTGTTGTTTTTCTGAAAAGTACTACCACACGTCAACTAAAACAGGCATACAAATTCCTGAGGATTAGCTGTGTTACTCTGCCATTTTAGACTGTGCTTACTGTGAAACCTGCTGGCTGTTTGGAGACTGCAGTTCACCATATTTCAACAATGCATGGATAAAAGGAATGCGGGACTGTGGACATTTGTCATAAAAAAAAAAAGATCTGCACAAAATGTCACAGATGCATATTGGCGTATGTGTTGTTTATGAACAATGGAAACTCAACGGTACCATAGATGTGCAGTTGGAAAAAGAATTGCGCAATGCTGTGCAGTGTTAGAGCGCATAGTAAACGGAACTCTCACATTGGCTACCTGCGATTTGGCTTTCCGTACACAGGGAGAGATCATTCAGAATGAGCTAATGCTAACATTTTGTCTCAGCGCCTCTAACAAGAGTTACACCAAGCACCATTTTTTCTATTATTATGGACACCACACAAGATCTGTCAAAACACGAGCGGCTGAGTCAGGTCTACAGATATGTCACAATCGCATGAGATTCTATGGACCCTGCTTTGGACATTAAGATGAATTAAATCTTTATGGGATTTGAAGAATCCACCAATGCATCTGCAAACATATTAATAAAAAGTTTTGAAGATATTAATAAAATACTAGAAGCATTCAATGGTCTCAGTATTTCCAAATGTCGTGGACAAGGTTAGGACGGAGCAGCAAACATGAGCGGCGTTTACTCTGGAGCGCAGGCAAGAATACGCCAAAAAGAGCAGCTCGCCACATATGTACACCATGCAGTACATAATTTCAATTTGGTGCTGAATGATGCCACGAAGAAAGTGCCAGAGACTGCACAGTTTTATGACACACATTTGTTCACCTTTTTTTCTAACAGCCACAAAAGATGGAGCATGCTCACTGGGCTGTCTTCAGCCACAGATCACTCAGATGTTACCCTCAAGAAACTGTACCCTATGCTGGTGCTCCAGACATGAGTCTCTTACTGCACTTCGCTACAGATATGTAGATGTCATGAAAGCATTAAGAAAAATCTCTTTGACAGCTGTTAAAAGGGCTGAACAATCTGAGGCAGCGGGATTTAAAAAAAAGTTGGAAAAATCCAAGTTGTCTTTCAGACAAAAGTCTTGGAATGTGTAAATAATTCTGTGTCAAAAACACTGCAAGAAACCAATACTGGGATCCACAAAGCAGGACAATTACTGCAAACCACAGCTGAAACGCTGCCAAAGTATTGCAATGCGTTTGAAGAGGCCAAGACAACAGCACAAAGTCTTGCGCAAAGATGGGGCACACAGGACACATTCGAAAACAAATTTAAAGCAAATGTTTTCAATACCTCTTTGGACATTATTATAAACCAACTAGCAACAAGATTCACAAGCCTGCAAGCCACATCACACTGTTTGAATCCATTCATCCTGTTACGCTTCATTCAGAAAGTGACGACCACTTGTACCGAGAAGCAGCGCGCCTTGCGGATCACTACAAAACACACTTGGCACCAACCTTTCAAGCGCAACTCTTACCATTCCAAACCTGCTTCAAAAGAGACATTGCCCAGGTGTCATCAGTCTATAATGCAGCCAAATGCTTATTGGCCCCTATTCACTCACATTACCTTTTGGCGAGGTGTACACTACCTTATTGCTGTTTTTGACCTTGTCTGTTACTGTAGCAACTGCTGAGCGTTCTTTTTCTAAGCTAAAAATAATAAAGACTTACCTGAGGAGTACCATGACACAGGAGAGACTCAGTGGATTAGCCACTTTATCCACCGAGACTTCTAGAGCTCGTACATTGAACATCGCTGAGATTATTGATGATTTTGTCTGGTGCACAGCTGTGTGCAAAAATGGGCCAGGGCCCATTGCATAAATCTGCGCTGAGGCCCACCGGTACTACCATATGCCACTGTACTTTATTGTTCCCTTTGGGACATTTTTCCCCTGCATTTGACCCAACCCCAGATGCTGGGGAAATCTGTGAGGAGCAGTGGTCGCACAGTGCCATGCTTGAGACCATCTCCATGTCTTGAGTTAGGCTTGATCAGGACCACTGTGGCTGGTGCATTTTCAGGTTGATGGGTGAAACTGGAGTGCCCGAAGGAAACCCACCCAGACACAGGGAGAAAGAAACTCCGCACAAAAAGTCTAGGGCAGCCCAGGAGTCGAACCCAGAACATTCTTAGTGGCCCTGGTTCTGCCAACAGTCTTGTCTCCACTTAGTCTCAGACCAAACTCAAACAGGGCCGTACCATCAGGTTTGTTTGATGTATGGAAAACAAACAAGCTCATTGGCCGTACATGATGCGATGTAAACCAGGGGGCGATTTCGTGTGGCCCCCAAGATGATTTCTAATTTGCATTATAAGCGGCCCGCTGATAAAACACAGAGAACCCTCCTCCCTGCTCCTGGTGCGCTGTGCCGAGAGTTGAACCCAGCATGGATACTCGACACTTCTCCACGGACTTTTTAACTTTCCTCAACAAATAAATGGACAGAGACCAGGCGGGATGTGAGCGCAGGAGCTTCAGGAGCAGGTCAGAGACAATGTCAAGGTGGGAGACGCAACTTTGTTTGTTTGGTGCTAATTTGCTCTCCAGGTAAAGTTACGATTCACCACATTGTGTTATGTAGCAAACATCGCAAATACACGCTCTGTCTGATAAAAGTAAAGCCGGCACCAGCTGCGTTTACAGAGAGTCACAGCAGTGTGTTGTGATGTATCCGTGAGCAGGTGAATCACACATGGGGAGGGCATCTGACTCTCCCACTCAGCTCCACATCTTTATCCATGGGTTTCAGGATGAAGAAAAATGATGACCATTGCTATAGTGATTAACAATGTTAAACAAAATATTATATTTTTTGAACATCTTATCGTCTCATAAGAAAGAAAGGACTCCCATTATCTACCATCAGTGTTTCACAAGCACATCTGTGTACTTGGGCTATGGAGTCTTCGTTGTATTATTTATTTATTTTTATTTTTTTAATTTAACATTATGGAGGACAAAAAATTAGGAATGAATCAATAAATAAAAGAAAGGTTAATGAAAATATAAATGTGTAAATAAATTTGTATTTATACATAAATGCAATAAAGGCCAATGAAAAGCAAAAATACGCCTGTTTTTACATTTCTGTATTTTTTACTTCCACATGTAATTATTTTAAGTGTATTTATTTTATTTATTTATAAATACATTTTTTTTGTTAATTTATTTATTTACAAATTAGTTTTTATTTTGATTTGTACATTTTTCATTCCACATTTATTTATACCTGTTTTTCTTTTTCCGCTTGATATATCTGTGTCACTTAAATGCTTAAAGTGCCTCTGACAGATTGAAATACACATTTAACTAAAATGCAATTAAGATAAATATATTCACATTTCTACTAAATCTTTACAAATTTAACCCCAGTATAGCTATATTTTTGGTTTTAAATTTTACTTCCTCGTTGTAAAGTATGACATCACGCTAGGAAATTACCATACCATACAATTAGCATCTGTACATTGGCCAAACTCCTCTAATGTCACAGATTTTTTCATTTCACAAAGAAAAACACACATGAACACCTGTATTTTGTTGAATCAAAGTTTAAAGGATCAAAAAAGTAGTTTATTTAGTGTAAATTATGCATAACCTTTGTCTCCCCAGCGTGATGTCATCAATTTGTTTACTTCCTGTAATTGTCGACAGATTTTTCAACTTTTCTCCACAAATAGCGACCTGATCGGTGCAAAACTATAATTTGTATTTACACAAAGTATTAACACACTGAATAAAGTCAAAATTAGAAAATCATAAAAACCCTTCATACGCACTTTAAATGTAGTGGGCGGGGCTCATTGTGATTGACAGGACTTTGGGACGCTCCCGTTTATGTTGGAGGAAAATCACGGGGTAGGAATGGTGTGAAAGGATTAACTTGTCAGCAGTGAAAGCATTGAGTCTTTTCAGGAGACGAAGCAGGAGACAGTTTGATGACCAGAGATGGTTTTGCTGATAGTCTGAAGACGTAGTCGCAGAGTTGCTGACTGGAGAGGGACGTTTCATTCCAAAGTCATAATCAAAAATAGCATAAGTCTCCAAATGGCACTTTATGAAAAGTAACCTTCACAATTTTCAGTGGAATACAACTACTGTCACTTTCTCAGTCCAGATGTGTTTCTTTGTATTTGATTTAAAACAGAATTACTTTTTGTTTGTTTTGAAGGTTCCTAATTTGAATAGAGGAGCTGTGTGGAATTTTTCTGGCTTGACAGAGTCCATTTTGAACTTTGTAAAATCTTGTGACGGTTGTATTTGAGGTTATCTTGATGTCATTAAAAACAAAAAGAATGTGATATGATGGAGTTTCTCAAGGAGCAGGTTGCCATGTGAGTCACACTGTAGTGTGTAGTAACGTTCCCCTGTTCCTCCAGACCTCATGCACTCATCGGACGAAATTGAGCATTTCTCCTGGAGGTGCTGTTTGTAGCAGCTCCATCAGGAGTTGAAGGATAAATGTCTTTCATGTGATGCCCTTGCCTACTTTCATCCAAAAGCAATCCATTTGTGTCTGAAGAAGCAGAGTCATTTAGTCAAGAGTAAAATTCTGTTCAAAGACCATGTAAAAATTGAAACATTTGAATCGTAGTGCATTATTAGTGTAGCTATTTAAAATCAGGGTGTTTGGCTCTTTTGGCTCTGTTTGACACCATTGAGAATTGAGATTGAGGGGTAGTAGTAGCAGTTTAACAGAGCTCTGTTGCACGACTCTGACTAAGTTCATGGTGAGTGACCTGCAAATACCTGCATGCTGGAATCGCAGGTTCATGCCTATTAATGTGCTCTGCAGAACATTGAAAAAAAAGTATTTTAAAGTGACATAAATTATATGCTCTTTAAATTTTGCAGCAAGTGATAAACACTGCTCTGTTGGCTGGCTTCATAAAAGTGACATTTTACTAGTATTTCGTGTCAGTATGACACGACATTACACTTCACAGGGAAGAGTCACCATTCAGTAACTCAGTTTTCATTCATTTCTTCATTCATTATGATGTGAGTTACAAGTCGAGCCTAAAAGAATTCCAAGCGACAAATAATTCGAGGAATGATTTATGTTTCACTTACATTTTGCAAGTTGAAAATAAAAAGGTGATGTGAAGCAGAAAGTTTTGTGAGTCTCAGTGAGACGCATTAGAGAAGTGGTTCTCAAACTGTGTTCCTCTGGTGCAAATGAGCTCCTTCTGGTGGTATGTGAGGTATTCTGTAGTTCTGATATTTGCTTAATTTGTAGTCAATTCCACATTTTTGTCCTCCTCTGAGTAACCTTGTGCAGAACTACTGAAGCAATGGTGCAGTCAAATTTTAGACCTGGTTTAGCCCGATACCTGGAATTAATATTCAAACCTTATTAAGATGATGTGACTTGGTTAAGGTCAGAGGGGCATTAGATTTCCTTTAGCCTCCCCATGGCTGCTTCATGTACAGTTCTGAGCACCATGTTGTTAATATAATGATTTCATTTTGATTCATAGAGTGTTCACTTCACATTACAGCACCATACTCGTCTTGAGTGGTGTGTTGAGACATGATTGCATGAGGTCATGAAAAGCTATAAAACCAGCCGTTTACCTTTGAAATGTGCACACAGGAATCAGTAAATGAAAATACTGAAAGAAAGAAAATTGTCTGAAAAACGTTCATAATCCAGGCTAACAGTGTCTGTTTTGAAAAAAAAAAAAGTCAAGCACCTTCTTTATTAAATGAAAAAGTAAACATTTGTTCTATGGCGGCTGCGCTCACATACTAAGTAATGGGTGAAGGTGAATTGATACCAAAATGTCAATATATTGATAATGACTGATTTGTTGAAAAGTATCAATTCTCATGCAGAAATATTAATACTTAACTTCTCGAAAAATTATATGAATTAATTTAATATATTTTTGACACACATTGTTTATATTTTAGTTTATCAGCACTTAAAGATAATGATTGCTCTTTGCACCAAGGAAAAATGGTTTATAATAGCAGAATTCCAATGCATTTTAATACAAAACATACTGTTGTCGCCCACCAATAATACCTAGCCTATTTAATGAAAGAATGATTCATAATTAACATTTGTTTTATTTTATTTCTTTGCATTGATATTGATGTATATTGATAAACATCTGTAACAGTTACATTGTAAATATGTTTGAATTATATCAAAAATCTTGTTCTCACAGACTTGGTTTTCCTTCATCCACTTTTTAAGGTGCGATTTAGAAGTGGACAGTAATGGACATTCTCTTATTGTCAGTGGAGGACTATTTCAATAATTAGTCTCCTCTAAAGAGAGCACAGTAATGCATTTTTAAGTACAAAATTATCAAAACTGAGTAAATGATATATCTCTAAAATGGTGAAATGGTAAGTTTTTGTCAAAGATTATAATGGGTTTTTAGAAAAGAGATTCAGTTTGTTTTAGCATTGTACCAGCAGAAAGTCACCATTAGAGCGAAAAACTCATTGAATGTTAAACTTGACAGCACAGTGTCATCATAAAAGGTCTTAAGTATATGAAGTTTTGCATGTTAAAATGTTTTTTTAAATTCTCTTTGTCGGTTGTTTTATGTGTTTTTTTAAAATTTCAATGTCAATGACTTACCTATACTTTACAAAAAAACATTTCAATGGCAACAAATCTTCATGAATTCTATATTCAAGAAAACTTTATATAAACAATAAAGATGGACAATGCATATGATTAATCGTGTCAAAAACATCACAGATATGACATTGCACATGTGGAGTCATCGCTTTTTGATTCCAATCGTTATTACGATTGTCATAATTGGTCTTATTCAATATTATGTCTTCCTACTGTAGATGACACTTTGATGATAGGTAATTATTTCTGAGTCACCTGATTACATTTTATCTGGTCACTAAAAGAAACATGTTACTGATTATTTTTAACTGATTTATTTCATTCATTGTAACATATTTAGTATTTGTAAGATGCCACACACCAGAACATTATAGTTTAATGTTTAGAAGTCGACTAAAGAAAATCTTGGTCAACTAAAGATATACTATATGTCCTATTGACCAATTAGTTGACTAAAAGTGGATGAGTGGATGCAAAAGGTCTCAAAATGAACAAGTATTTCCATGTATAAGACAACTGCAAAGGAGTTCCTTCAAAAACTGCTATTTAGACAGAAAAGTGTAAACAGTGAATTGATAAATTAGATTCAACACAATGTTCAATCCAAAATCTTCAGCCATCTCTCTCCATCTTCTCATTTTTGCTAAACGACTAAAGGATTACAGCCCTATGTATTGGTTATTTGTCACCTTCACTTCCGTTTAGAACCTGCAGACTGGTTTGCTTGTGCTTGACAGAGTACACCGCTCTTGTGATGGACATAAAGACTCTAATCCTGTACTCATCAGCTGTCCGTCTCATTTCATAAAGCAGGAAACATCAGCGCATAGAACCATGGCACAATATATGACATCCATCTCTCCCGCCTTCCCTCACACGCATTCCTTTGTCAGTATTAGGAGCATCCTGTCTCCACATCACGCTCATAACCAACCGCTGCTTTGTTCATTTGGCATGGTGCAATTTTCTGATTTAGATCCAAAATTAACTGAGGAGCTGCATGAGGGAAATGCCTCAACAATCAACGGCCGATTACCTTCTCTTGCTCTGGGTTTCTCTTTTTCCCATATACCAGTGATGTACATACAGAACATGCATTTTGTTTTTCCTTTCTTCACAAACTGAAACTTAATGGATGTGAAATTTAAAGCATTCCAACCCATTACATCTCTATGGAGACAAGCAGAAAAGTGACATGTGTACACCTTTAATTAACTAGCAAATTATGTTATTTTCCATCACTGTCACATATTTTTGCTTATGTGTAAAATGGAAAGTTGTTTTGCTGGGTTATGCATTACGTACAAATAGCGATAGACCCTGAATGGATGTACATTAACCTGCATGTAATCTTCTCTCAGGTCATTCTGCATCCTCTGCGGCCACGCATGTCTCTGACGCAGGGAGGTTGCTGGGTGGCCGTCATCTGGATAATGGGAAGCTGCTTCTCGCTGCCGCACGCCATCTACCAACAACTATTGACGTTCACTTACAGGTACCATATTCCAGTGAGAGTACTTAAGGTCTACTGTAAGATTTACTTCATGTCATTTGTGATACTGCTAATAATAATGTCCTGAAATAAAGCTGTGCAAAGAGCGGGCCTCCAATAGGGGGTTCACGAGGTTATCTATATATGTGCAGCAGACATGTTAGTAAATGTAAATAGTAAATAAAACCCTTTTGAATGAAGAAAAATCCCCAGATACCAACAGCAAGAGTGGAAAGGTGCAGCACACAGCAAAACACAACAAGTCTGGAATTGTCGATTTTCACTGGGCAGTGGGCTTTACAGCTGTGAAATTGTGGCAAAAATGCTTTGTGTTTGTAGTGATAATCATGCTTCATTGCATATAGATTCATTATTTAATCAGCAGTTTTTGCTCATGTCTTCTTCTTAATATTCTTCTATAGAGCTTGCATGGCTTTGAAAGACAAGGGCACACCTCAAGAGGCAAAGGTGGACGTTCTTTACAAGATTCTCTTGCGCCCAAGTGATTGATTAAACAGACTGACCTGAACCACAGACAAAAGGGTTTTTTGAAAGTCTATTTTTTGAAATGTGCCTAGTTTTAAACATTAATTGTTTAACCTTAAGCAGGTGGTTCAATATTAAAATGTGACATTCTAAAAATGAGGAAGAACAATGAACAATCCAATACATATATGTATATATATATATATATATATATATATATATATATATATATATATATATATATACACAATAAATAAAATCATTATATACATAAAAACATGGGTTGAAACACCTCGACTCAGATTTACAAAGACAAGTGCTAAAGTGCTAAATTTGCTTAAAATTAAAAACTGCTGCTGCTCATAGGCTAACTACTTTTAAATATATATATATATATATATATATATATATATATATATATATATATATATATATATATATATATATAAATTATAATGCACATCAATGTTTTATATGAGATTTTCAACTTAGGCTATAAGAATGTCTGTGATTAGTGTCAGGCTCTTTCAAATTTCAAAATCGTCAGTTGAAGCTACACGGCAGTGTTTGTGAAAGTTCAGGCAGAAAAGGCCAGTCCTTCTGCGCATTTATCCAGAGTTCAGATGCGTCCTGCAGAGCACATGGATAGAGGCATATGATGGAAAACCTGCAGGCGTGCGCCTTTAACCAACGCTGACGAAAACATGAATTTGGGACAGCGGATTGCGAGGATTTTATCACAGCCCAGGGATAACGGGACAGCAACAATCTGCACGGCTTTGGACATGCTCAGGACGAGAGGGAGACACCCGGGACCAGAGGGAGACAAAGAACAGGTGGACGAGTCAAGTCCTCTCCGGTGTCATCAACACTCACAGAGGACATGGTTTAAGGACATTAAGAGGACATGGGACGACATCCTGAGATCTGTCTGAGGCACAGCTTCTGTAAGTGCTCCAGTTCATAGCGACACAGATGAGAATCCAGGTCATGTCGCAGGTAAAGTGTGTTTATAACCTCTCCCTCCGTCAAAACAACACTATTATTTTTGTAGTGGGCCTATCTGTATTTGTAAACCAAACAAAATCTTTTGAAACCATTTTTAATGCCACAGTGACATATAAACTGCAACTGTCTGTTCTGCATAAAAAATGAATACCTGCTTTTCGGACGTACAAAACTGTCCTGCAGTTTTGCTTCTTGAAGTCTTGATAAATAAAACATTATCATTTGCATTTTCTCTGCCTGTAAAAAAATTGCTCTGTTTTGCATATTCATAAAGTCCCATGTGCTAAATTTGCGCTGCGGACTTAGAGAGACACAAATCGCAACTGCACACATTGTTTGCTCCAGTTTAGTTTGGTTTTAGGCTGGTTGAAGACTCTCAAAGAGCTCATAATTTATTCTCTAATATTTTAAGCGACAACTAATATACTGTTGCCAATCTGCATCAGTCGCCCCTGCAACCACTACCAACTACCAACCATGCACTCATCACTCATAGGTAAGGTGGGTAAATTGTCTTGCCTAAGGACACAACATGTGGTTTGAGCAGGAATCTATTCTTCGACCTTTGGATTGGACGAGTGCTCTACCCACTCAACAGCTGTTGCTCTACTGTGGGAACCGTTTGGACTTGGACTGCCAGATTGTTCATTTGATTCATCATGATTTATTTAGTTTACCTCTCGGAGATTACTAATGGATTGTGATGGAAAAATAAATCACATGCCAGACTTTCAATTTAAAAAACAATCTATTTTCTAGTGTGTATGCTTAAGAGGACTGTTCATCTGTAGGTTGTTCATTCAGATTAAAAAACTGCACCCACTCAATATACTATTACAGATTACTGTCATTCCAAGACCACAGAAATCCACAATGCACTTGATAATCATTTATGCCATACTGCCAGGTAAATGTTAGCCAATGCAAGTAAGGACTCTAATATGATTCTATTGTGCACAGTACTTTTCAAGTCATTTTCAAGCTAAAATACATGCCCTGCAAAAATTTACTGGGCACTTTGGAGTCGACTAATTGGTTCAAATTATGCAGCAAACCAAGGCGCAAACTGCACTTATCTTCCTTATTATTTGTTTTGTGTGCTTTTAGTAAAGAAAAGGAGCGCAGCCTGTGTGTCCCTGACTTCCCTGAACCCTCAGACATTTACTGGCAATACATCGATCTCTTGACCTTCGTGCTGCTGTACATGCTCCCTCTCCTGATCATCACCGCATCCTATACAACCGTGGCCCGACGTCTTTGGCGCCACAACGCAATTGGCGACACGACCACGGCCCAGCACGCCACCCAGAGGAGGAAGCGGCGACGAACACTGGCTATGCTGCTCCTAGTGGTCGGGGTGTTCGCCGTCTGCTGGTTCCCGCTTAACTGCTACGTGGTGCTCCTGTCCAGCCAGGCCATCCAATCATCCAACGCTTTATATTTCTGTTTTCACTGGCTGGCAATGAGCTCCACTTGTTACAACCCGTTTATCTACTGCTGCTTGAACCCCACGTTTCGACAGGAGCTGCAGTTGCTGTTGGATATTTGTAAACGTAGAAGGCCAGCGGTGGGGTTGGAACCGGAGTGCCGCCCAGTGGAAGCAGCGCCGCCCTGTCGCAGGACTGCCTGGCCCGATAACGATTCCTCCAGGTCCAGGCCGGTGCAGTCTCACGCAGGTAATAGCTCCATACAGCAAAGCCACGCCTCAACAAGTCACTCCCGCAACCCTAAAGAAACGCACGTGGTGTTCAGTGCCAGGGAAGTGCTCTCAGGTCGGACAGACATACTGTCAGTGGAGCCCATTGTAGCCATTAGCTGGCTGCAGAAACCGACTTTGTAGTGCCATTTGTCAAGCTGATTTTCTTTTCTATTTCCTGAAATGTTGGTTGTAAAGGTAAAAAAAAAAGGAAAAGAAGAGAAGGCTTTCACGATGGCGATGTGTCTTTATTGTGTTGTTTTAAACCTCTGTCATGACCATATTGATTATAGTGCTTTTGACTGTGTGGAGGTCTGTTGTTGAGGTCAAATTCATTTGTCAATCCACAGAATGACTATTATTATATTGTCCACACAAGAACATAGTATTTGAAAATTGAAAATACCTGTTGCTTTTTTTTTCTTTTCCAAAACAAGGAATATATTACACAAGACACTGAAAGAAACAACAGAGCAAAACGACAGCATGCAGAAAACATTACATACAAAATCAAAATAAATCTGGCACATGTCTCCTGTTATATCTGTCCCATCTAGACAAACTAGACCAACTAACTAAATTCACCGCAAATGAGATTTTCTCTTTCCTTGTGTCCATTGCTATTATAGCCTAGTAGTCCCTAATAGTGGCTGATCCTGAATCATCCACGTTTTTGCTGCAGCCAATGTGTATTCTAGAGGTATTAATTCATTGTAGAGGTTTTAAGTGCTGAATACATAGTTTAAAGTCAAATTGAATGTTAAGGTTTAAAATAATTTTAATTTCTTTATTAATGTCAGTCCAATCTTTCTGAACAGTTGGACTCCACAATTTCTCCAGCAACAAGCATTTCTCTACGTGAATAATATGCACTTTGACATGGTGTTATAAAATATGTATGTAATTGTATTTTTCTGACATGAGATTTTGTGGCCATTATTTCCATTCTTCATCTGTTATAACAAAATGTCCTTTAATCCCCACATATTTTTAGAATATTTAGTAGAGTGGCTGTTAAGATCAGAATTGCAGTTTAGATTTTATTCCCCAGGAGAGTTCTGCATGCTTGGATAATTGCAGTTGAAATAATTTGTAAATGTTTTCTCACACACCTTTTGCTTCACATTCTATATTTTAAATCTCACCAGTACTCAAAGCAGAACTTTGATCATATACAGTTAAGCTAAACAGTGTAAACATTTTAACATCTTTGTTTTTTTAACCCTTCAAATATTTGTTTACAATAAAATTGAAATATAACATTTCTGTCATCAGACATCTAACCTTGTAACATTATAATGACTTTTGTTCACTCAAGGAATTGATTGTACCTCAGTGATTAGAAATACAAGATTACCTGTTGTTCACTCAAGGAATTGATTGTACCTCAGTGATTAGAAATACAAGATTCTGAATGTAAAAGATTGTACCAAAGAAAAGTGGCACTTTGATCATAACTGTAAAATGTGTATAAAGAAACAATAGATGTGCACTTTAAAGTTTGAATTCATTCTGCCGTGTGGTGTCTCAGAAACTAGTCTGTAAAATATTTTCTTGTGCTTTGTGCTTTTATGTGGCTACAATAGAAATGTGCTGCATACAATGAGACTCTGAATGATTTATGGCTGATGTATGATGCATGCCACCTGCACACAGCTATAGCGCTATTATTTATTGACACAGTGTGTAAAAAACAAAACAACACTGATTAAATTGTCTGTTTTGTATGTACGTAATTTTCTTGGTATATTGGATTTCTTTGCTGGTTGCAGATATGCTTGTCTCCATAGAGATGTTATCGCTTTGGCTGAAATGTTTCACAGAAATACAAAGATTAGAAAGATTAAAAGTATCTGTCTGCTATTTCAACAAGTGTATTTTTGTTGATTAAAAACACAGTAAATATGCACTTACTGGGAGTGGGTTCGCCTCTTGACATATCTGACCTGTAACCTGGCCTGGTGGCACCACCAGATTGTTTCCATGGACATGTATAGGCTTAATGCCCCTGTGGCATATTCTAGGAAAAACATCTCCATGAAGACAAGCAGGTGTCAAACTTTCCACCCAAAAAGTTACATGGTGCACATTTAAAAAGAACTGTTGTTAGTGAAAACACAGCACTGAATACATCACTTTTGTTTGTGGAGGAATGTATTTTAAGACAGCATTGCAAATAATAAAACATTGTACGCACAGCTTGTACTATGAGTAGAATTAGCTACTCTAAAAGGACTCTTAAAAATCAACACCAATAAACATCAAATCTATGAGTCATGTTGAGAGTCCAAGTGTTGATATTATTACAACTTTGTGAGTTATTTATGATAGCAGCCTGTTTTACTTCAGCTATTGAGAAATTTCCAATGTAATATCCTAATATACTTTTTGTAACAGCTTCCAAACAAACAAAAATGTGACTGACAGTTTGTTAATATTAGTACCTTACTGGTGTAGAACTTAGGCTATAGGACCAGCATTATGTTTTTGAGGGAGCTTATAAAGAGTTATCAGCACCCAGTCATAACTCAACATACAATTTATGCAAAAATTTAAACGGAAACAAGCATTTTTTTTTCCTGATATGAAAAAGTATATTGCTCATTGACCAAAGGTGCATAGCTCAAACGAAGAAAGCATGAGAGATAAAAACAACAACAATGTCAATGTTTTATTCTGTCAACTGGACAAAGTTTTTAAAGAGTTTCATTAACAGATTCAAAAATAAAGCATGTGTGTATATATATATATATATATATATATATATATATTTATTTATTTATATATATACATATACATACACATACACACACAGTCGTATGAAAAAGTTTAGGCACCCCTGATCATTTTCAAGATTTTCCTTTATAAATCATTGGTTGTTCGGATCAGCAATTTCAGTTAAATATATCATATAGTAGACAAACACAGTGATCTTTGAGAAGTGAAATGAAGTTTATAGGATTTACATAAAGATCAGGGGTGCCCAAACTTTTTCATACGACTGTACATACACATATATATACATATATATATGTCCTATGATATGATAGACCCTAACCCTAAGGGTTAAAAAGTTAGATAAACCTGAAGTTTGCTAAATGTACCTTAAACCTTATTTTGGAATATTTAGAACAAGGGGCGTTCTTGCTTCCGACGGGGGTGTTCCCATTTTAAACCAGAACGCCCTTCTTTGGCTGCAGATGGGCGATATTGGCTACTGTCACACTCTAAAAATCTACTACTGTCACAATCTAAAAATCAGCACCAGACTGTCTTAGCGCACTACATGAATGAATAATGGCACACCTAACGTGACGAACCAAACAAAAACTATAGAAAGACCAAGAGCTCTGAGAAGAGCTGGTGGTCAGTGGCACTCGTGGTTGGAGGAGTGGCTACAGCAGATTCCTGGAAAAGCATCAGACATCTCATTCCAGAAAAGTGCCAAGTGCAGTGCTATAGGAACAGCAAAGATACCGCGCCGAACCCTCAAGCTCCCACTTAATCATGATTAAGTGCTTTGCACACTTTTTAAAATGGCATTATTTAGATCAGTGGTTCTCGACCCTATGGTCGGGACCCCCATGGGGGTTGCAAAATGATACGATGGGAAAACACTGAAAATCAAGCCTTGCCATCCTTCAAATGCAGTGGTAGATGTAAATTCCTGTTTGTTGATCTATCAAAGACATTTTTCTTGGTCTATATTTAAAAAAAAATATATATATATTTTTTTTTTTTTTTTTTGAAGAAGGTTGAGGACCACTGATTTAAATGTCTGAAGTACTTTAGTTTTTTTTTTTTTTTACAGAAAACTAAATAATTTTATTTTTAAACAAATCGAAAGAAATTATTTAAAAGCCCTAAGTCTAGCCACTGTATTTGATGCTGAATCTGAGTGGCAGGTTAATGCAGGTCTACACGACCAGTCCTTCATTGTCAGATGTGAGTGTAAATGGCTCCATATATACGTCTAGTAAATTTCTGCTAAATAGACCTTTTGTCAGTTATGTCAGTCAGCCACTGTTTGTTTTGTTTGGGTGCTTCACCTTTTGTCTTCAACCCAGTCAATAAATATTGTCCCCCACTGAGGCAACTGCTGTTGTATTTTGGGCATTACAAAAATAAATCGACTCGAACTGAATGCTGCCCTGTGATTACTTAATCGACAGATTCAGACTCTCATGACTTTCTGAACTCACAAATATCAGGGGTATTCATTTTGCTGTGAAAGAAAGAAAGAAAGAAAGATATTTTTTATGTTCTTTTGAAATGTCAAGTTGTTACAATAATTATCGCAAAGAAGGAAAAGATTAACTCTGTGTTGTATTCAGAGTAGAAAGATTCAAACTTTGACTTAACTTTTATGCGACAATAAAATCAGAATAATAACTAAATACAGGGATCTGGAGGAACATCTCAGTCCAGAAAAGTGCAGTGCTCTCTCTCTCTGTATATATATATATATATATATATATATATATATATGTCAAAACACTTAAGTGTGTTTTTAGCAAGATTTAAAAACCCATTCTGTCTTTCACAGAGAGAATGGGATCATGTACTGACACCATTTTACTCTTTTAATCAACTATTTTTTTTATTTCTTCTCTTTAAGCAATTTGTCAAAAGCAAATGACAGTGTAAGAAACAGCAATGAACAAACAAGAAAATTAGTTTGTGATTTGCTGAAGGATTTTAAGATTTTGAAAATTGCAGTTCTCATCAGAAAAATGTGCCAAGTACAGAGAAAAACTGTAATAACATTGCATTTTGTATGATGGTGAAATGGTGTCCAGTGTGAGCCAAAATAAAACCTTTCCCCTTCACAAGCAAATGGTTTAAAATAGAAAATAAGCTTTGATAGAGAGCTGCTTCCTACCTGGAATTTGAAAAGAAACACTTCCAAACCATATTCTAATAATTACCCAGCTAAGACGCATTTAAAAGGAAAAAAACACTAAGCACAGAGACTCATGTCACCTTACAACAAGAAGTTTGGCAGTTAAATCTAGTATGAACTATTCCAGAGTGCACAGGCTTCTCCCACTTTGTCTCATGATAATGTGGTGATTGGATGTGAATTATCATTATCATCATCAGAACAAAACTGGAAGTAAAACTCAAACACACAACTAAATACATACAAAATAAAGCTGGGTAAATGAAAAGCACAAGAAAAATCAAACATCATGACAATAATCCCCCCTTCAAGGGACGGGTCCAAAACATCCCAACAAATTAATAAACACGGGAGGATGGAGGGGGCATGGAGAAGGGACCAGAGATGGGAAAAAACAACCAGGAAGTGAAGGCAGAAGCGACCCTAAAGGCAGTTCAGATGAGGTCCAGCGACCAGAGGTTGTTAGGTGGCAGAGGATGATATGAAAGTCTGAGAGGCTCCAGCCTCATAAGGTTGCACCGATGGGTCAGGAGACAGAATAGCCACCAGACAGAGAACTTTGCCCAGCGGTGGCTCAGAGGCAGGAATGGAAGGAGACACCCTAAATAAGTGGCAGGAGCTACCAGAAGATCCTGGGTCTGGTGGTTTTAAGCTCCAGAACGACTCCAGGTGCAGATGAAGCAGGGGAGTAGAGGCAGAGTCCAGTTTTGGATCCTCCATTTGAGTGGAGAGTTGAGACATGTGCAGACAATTCACAAAACAGTCTAGTGGAGTCTCCTGGGAACAACACTCCTGGCTATCAACAATCAAGCATCACTTCAAGAACCCAGCTCTCCAGTGAGAGACCAGATTGTTTCGTCCTTCACACGGTGAACTACTTGGCCGCTCATTTATTGAGTTTTTGAGACATGCTTGTTTTCTGAGAGTTGCTGCAAATAAATACTATTTTTTTCATTTGACATGGTATTGTGTCCTTTTTTGTCCCTCCGTTGTTGAGCCTTAACAGTTTGTTTGGTCATGTGGATAATTTACTTTATCTAACTACTTTCCTTTGTATAACTTTCTCTGGCTTTAGAGCACACAGCTGTTCTTCAGATTCAGAAAACGTAAGTCATCCCCAAGTTCAATTAATTTGTTCAATAATCAAACATATCAATGGACAACAATCAATAACAAAAAGAGAGATATATCTACAACAAGTGCATTAAGAACGGCTCACATCTGTGTTCAGCAGCTTAACAGCTGAAGGCATATGCTCTGTGTAAATGGCATCACCACTTGACCACCACATCCACCTTCATGATAATGGAACATCACCCTTGAAGAGCAGTGCGGGCAACGACCCATCCGATAGACCAAAGATCACGGCAGACTTGTGAAGCAGGCTGTCTTTGCAGGCTGTAAGTCAGTTAACTCTGGTGAAGTAATGATATAACTTTAACTCCATACAGTATCATTTAAAGCATGCTAATTGCCATGGGTAACAATATCATGCATCACGGAAACATTCATTGCTGTGAAGGCCAAATATGAAAAAGTGCTAAATGATACATTGACAACCCAGAAGCAATTTAGTGGCAGAGACAAGAAACATAAACAAAGTTTCTAACTGCAGCAGCAAACCACAGAATGGCCACTAACCACAAACACTAAGCCCGACAATCAGAAACTCTGGCATTACAATTAATTTACATTTACATTACAATCAATATGAGAGGGCATAAAAAAGTTGAGCTAATCCCGCACAGAACACAATTGTGCTCACCTATAAATCCTAATCGGAAGGACCTGGACGTGAACGTAAGACAGGGAGACGGCACTGTGGGTGGTGCCTTCACTGATGCCTCAAAAGGAAACTGCAGGACCACAAGCCACCTGATTACAATAGTTTTTAATATGAGGTCTCTCTGACTTCAGGACACACCGCTGTTTTGATCACAACCGCTGCTGAACAACGTATGCAAACATCGTGGGGCTTCAGAGCTGTTTTATTGTCCCCGTATATACAGTATTAGTCCTTCTTGTTCTTTGACTTGTTGAAGGACAACAAGTGTCTCCTCCGCTGTGAAGTGCTGGCTTCTTTCTTTGCCTGGATGTGCCATGGATGCAAACGTCTTCTACGCTGACAGCCTTTTAAATGCTACAGTTCTCAGTCAATGGTTCAAACGCGTTCACCATATATGGCCTGTCACATCCCCCTCCAGCCTCTAGCGGACAAGTACAGCCCCTTGGTCATAGTGCTAACACTAGAGGCAAAATACGGCCCTTATAGTGTCTTACCTTCTGGTTGGTCCTTTTATAACAATTTTTACCTCTGGTGGGTTGTCATGTAATTACACTGACATTTACATCTTGGCTTTTAGAGTCTAGCAGCCCCGTTCACATTAGAGTTAGAAGATGTGGGTGTTAGGAAAATAGGTCGACATTACATTCTTTGCATTTAAACTTTTTTTTGTCCAGCTGTGAACAATTACAATTGTGTCTTGACAACAGGGCATATAAAGAGAGCAGTAAAATGTCGGATACAAAAGTCATAAAATCCTTTGATAGATTAAAATTACAAAGAAGTATTTAAAACACATTATGCAGCTGAGCAGATGTGCAAATCCATCTCTGTCCCCTTTTTTGTCCCAAAGTTTCCCAGTGTTTGTCGTTTTTTGTTTGCAAAGTAAAAAGATTTTGAGGTTGAATCACAAAATCTGAGAGCACTCTTGAAGCAACTGGTGAAAAATACAAACAATGACCACTGAATTCTACTTTAAATCATCTTACAAAAGTGCATAAAGGCAAACTCCCATTCTACTTGATAAAAAAAAGAAAAATATTTTGTCATTATTGCGTCATTTTTGTAGGTTGATTCAAAGTTAGATACTATTTCTTTACTTCTCAGAATAAGCTTAACATTTTTTTCAATTTAAAAAAAAAAAAATTGACTCCCTCAAATATATATATATACACACTCATTAGTGCTGTCAAACAATTTCAAAAATTAATCTCTAAATTAATCACACTTTGGAACTGTGATTAATCAGGATTAATTGCATTGCGCGCTTTTTCAAGTGTTATTATTAACTAATAATGTTGGAAGTATTTTTGCAAATTTTCTTCTGAAAATGAAATAATTTTATTTTGTTCTTCAGCCTATATTTATAATTTAAGCCCAGCTAATTAAGTCTAGACATTGCATTTCATGTTGAACCTGTGGCTTCATGTACAGTACAGTTATTTTGTCAGTTGGTTAAGGTATAGTTTTTTAGTTGCTAAATTTAGGACTTACATTTTTTCATTTGCTGAGGCCTTCATTATTACTTCATTTGCCTCACACTTTTTTAATTGTTCGTATCCAATTACTAATACATTTAAAACCCATACAATTAATTTTCTCCAACTTCTACCAACCACAGGAGACTGCAGTTGGTCACGTCCCGTGTGCCTCAAGTCCTGTCCACACTCTGCTCATTCCTTTAAAAAACTTGAAAGAAAATCATTATCACAAAAGCACAATATCACATTTATGCAGATCCACAGGTTTACCCATTTTATCTTAAGAATTAATTTTGTTGCAAGTTTTTCTTCTTCTTGACCATCCCACTTGACTATACCTGTCTTCACTCACTTCTCTCTCTCTGGAGGGCGTCGACCTCCCCGGCTCTGGCTCCACCTTTCCAATGACGCAGTGGACCCCGCTGTAGCATCCCCGGTTGAAAAGATGGTCTCTCAAACTGATGGTTCACAACCTTTATTGAGTGCCTTATATGTGAACGCACCGTAAGAGCTACAAAATACAAATACAATACAATTAGATCTTACAGTAGTCACATATCTTACCATACCTATTCCTTTTATGAATTACCATAACCTTAATTTATTACATTATGTGTTCAAATAATTTCTATGCATTTTAATAAACTCTTAACCATGAAATGTCCCTTGTCTGTGTTATGAACTAAACCTTTAATCACATGCGTTTATCTCGAACATTAACGAATCTAACTGGCGCCATCTACTGCGCAAAATATGTAACATTAGCAAGTGGGGAAACTCCGTGAAATACAACAAGAAATACAGCCTAAACACATTTTTATAACATTAATATGTACCAACCTTGTTCCCTCATCAACCAGGTGCTAAACATTGTTATTAGACACAGTTAAGTTAGCAGTTTACTTTTTCCAATACTTTTTATGCGCACGAGGTGCGAGCTGTTGCTTTCCGATTAGCTAGAACGTTAACTTCCGGTTTACCGCCACCTTGTGGCTGCTAAGCCTTTCCAAATAAAAGTGTTCACCGTGGTAAATGTAATAAATGAATAACATGCTAATATAATAATAAAGAAAGAGCTTTGAGGTCATTTACACTCCCACCAAATCATTAGAGCTTAATGAAAACCAAAATGTACAGCGAAAATGATTTCCTAATGAGGTAATGACCTTTAACCAAACCTTTAGTTAAACACATTAGTCCATATACAAACCAAACCTTAAATATAACTATTACTCAGTCTCTAAGAGCAGTATCAGTTTCTGCACCGGGCGATCAACGATCGTCTGTTTTCCGGAACAATGTCCTTTCTCAATCTTCTTTTCTCCATAACGAATCTTCACTTTCCGTACAAGTCCATCTTTGTCAGTTTCTGTGTCCATTACTCTTGCTAATCTCCATTCATTGCGGGGTAAATCGTCTGCCTTTTCCATTACAACATCTCCAACTTTCACGTTTCTCCTTGGAGTGTGCCATTTCTGCCTTGTAGCGATATTAGCAAGATATTCTCTTTTCCAACGTGACCAAAACTGTTCTGTTAAGTACTGCACCTGCCTCCATCTTTTGCGTGCGTACATATCCTCTCTGATGAAGTTACCTGGAGGTGGCAGTGCAACCTTAGACTTCATTGTAAGCAGATGGTTTGGGGTCAATGGTTCTGGGCTGTTAGGGTCACTTAGATTGTCCACTGTAAGAGGCCTACTGTTCACAATAGCCATTGCCTCATAAAAGAATGTCCTTAGAGATGCATCATCCATTCTGCCAGATGAAAGTGATGCCGATGAGCGAAGAACGTTTCGAATTGTCCTTATTTGTCTTTCCCATACGCCTCCTGTATGGCTTGAATGAAGAGTATGCATAATGAAATCACACTGTTTCTCAGCTAAAAATATGGTAAGTCTGTCTGAGTCTACTTGTTTCAAACATTCCTGCAGTTCATTTTTAGCTCAGATAAAGTTGCTTCCTTGATCGCACCTTATTTCTCTTACTGCTCCTCTTATTGCGATGAAGCAGCGGAGTCCGTTGATAAAGGCGTCCGTGGTCAAGTCGTCCAACATTTCTATGTGAACTGCTCTGCAGCAAAGGCATGTGAGAAGAAGTCCATAACGCTTATGCACCTTGCGGGCTTGTTTCGTTAGAAAAGGACCAAAACAGTCCATTCCACAATACGTGAATGGTGGTGATGGGTCTAATCGCTGTGATGGGAGATCAGCCATTTTTTGCTCCTCGGTGCCTCTCCTTAGTTTACGACACTTTACACATTGATGCACGAAGGATGCTACGGCCTTGTTTATGCCAGGAATCCAAAATCCATGAGATCTGATCTCGTTAATAGTCTGTCCCTTTCCCTGATGTTGCACTTTACCGTGGAAATGAGCTATTAACAGTGTGGTGACATGCTGATTCTTTGGGATTATGACTGGGTGTTTCAAAGTAGTTGAGAATGATGCATTTTTCATCCTTCCTCCCACCTTAAGGAGTCCATCATTATCAAGAAAAGCATCAATCGAATACAGTTTGCTTTTGCGAGGAAGTGTCCTTTCATTTCTGAGCATCTTTATCTCTTCTGCATATACATTAGCTTGTAAGTCTTTTATAATAACAAATTGTGCTTTCTCTCTTTCTTGCACTGTACTGTGGCCTGTTGATTTGTCTTTCCTTGCCAAGCGAATGAGCCGAGCTATGGCTTGAATAGCTTTGTACCATGACGAGAACTTGGTCAGCTTGCCTGATAAGCTTAAGTGTTCTGTTTTGAGTGTGTTCAGTGCTTGTACCTTTTTGACCTCTGGATCACCGAGGAAAATGTCCTTGTCAACATCCGCAGCAGGAGGTATTACTTTGTCCCATAGAAACTGTGGCCCTTTAAACCAGTCTGACGTGAGGAGCTCACTTGCACTTGAACCTCTGGATGCAATGTCTGCCGGGTTTTGATCTGAAGGGACATATCTCCACTGCTGGGGGGAGCTGTTGAGCCTTATCTTTTGAACTCTGTTAGACACAAAGGTGTGAAAACGACGTGCTTCGTTATTAATGTACCCCAAAACTACTTTAGAGTCTGTCCAGAAATACTCATCTACCTGGGTCAATCCAAGCTCATCCTTTAACATGTTACTTACAGTAATAGAGACAACAGCAGCTGTCAGTTCGAGTCTCGGTATTGTTGTAACCTTAATAGGAGCAACTCTGGTCTTTGCTGTAACTAAAGCACAATGTACATCACAGTTTTTGTTTACATGTCTCAAGTATGAACATTGACCATAACCATATGAGCTTGCGTCAGAAAAATGATGCAGCTCAGTTCTCTCGATCTGTCCAAAGTCTTGTGGAACATAACAGCGAGGTATTATGATACTCTCTAAGTTTACCAGATCACCTTTCCAACTATCCCATACTGGCCTTAGTTCTGAGGGCAGGGGATCATCCCAACCCGTGCCATGTTTGCATGTCTCTTGAAGCACTCTTTTACCTGTGAGTGCGAACGGGGAGACAAATCCTAGTGGGTCGTAAAGAGATGCAACTGTGGATAAGATGCCACGCCTTGTGGCAGGTTGATCACTGGGGCGAAAGCGAAATCTGAATGTATCTGAGTCAATGTGCCAGTGTATGCCTAGTGCTCTTTCAAGTTTAGAGTCATTAAAGGCAAGGTCACAGTCTTGTTTCGGTATGGCACGTTCAGATGGAGGGATGCTTTCTAACACTGTTTGGTTGTTACTTACAAACTTGTGCAATCTGAGGCCACCTGATGCACATAATGTCTGAGCCTCTGTTGCCAGCTGAATGGCTTCTTTGACGCTTGCAGTACTTGTTACGCCGTCATCCACATAGAAATCTTTCATGATGAACTGTGATGCAAGGGGACACAGAGTCTCGTTTTCTTTAGCGAGATGCTTTAAGCCGTAATTGGCACAGCCTGGCGAGGACGTGGCGCCAAAGAGGTGCACGTTCATTCGGAACTCTCGTGGCTCAGTGTTCCAGTTGCCATTTTTCCACCATAGAAATCTTAAATAGTCTCTGTCACCTTCATACACATGAAACTGGTGGAACATTTTCTCAATGTCACATAACAATGCAACTTGATGCCTTCTGAATCTGATTAGAACGCCGTTGAGATTGTTCAGCAAGTCTGGACCTGACAGCAAATGATCATTCAGGCTGCTTCCTTTGTACTTGGCTGAGGCGTCAAAGACAACTCTGAGTTTATCTGGTTTTTGGGGATGATATATCCCATGATGGGGAATATACCACTTTTCTCCTTCTTTAGCCTCACTGTGCACTTCTTCTGCATCACCCTTTTCTATGAGCTCACTCATGAACTTCACATATTGTTCCTTATACTTTGGGTCTTTTGACAGTTTACCTTTGAGATTCTCAAGTCGGAGAGTGGCCATGTGTTTGTTGTCAGGTAAGTGTGGTCTCTCCCTAAATGGGAGCGGCATTTCATAATGTCCGTCCTTGTTTTTGTAAATGCTTTCTTTGAGTGTGTTTAAAAAGAGTATGTCATCCTGTGACACTGACCTTTCCTCCTTGTAATTGTCTTTGAAGTCAGACTCGAGAATCTTGAGAGCATCTGCTGGAGTCACCAGGGGGAGCTCTTTAACTGTGACTCTGTGACATACTGTTGAGTGGCTTAATGTGTCATTTTGTGATACTGCAGGGCCTACAATACTCCAGCCTAATGCTGTGCGAACTGCATAAGGTTCATCCTCTCTGCCTAAGATTACTTGCCTTGGTGCCAGTGCCTTTGAACAATTGTAACCAATTAACAGGCCTACTTCACATTCTAACTGTGGTGGAATCTCATTCACTATAACCTTGAGGTGATTCCATTGTCTTGCCGTTTCACAGGTAGGAATGTGTGTACGGTTCACTGGTATACAGTCTTTAGTGTACGCAGGAGGGAGTTCGATCACTTCAGAGGAGTTGTACCCTCTTACCTTGAGACCAGAAACTCGTTGACTCTGCATGACAGCATCTTTACCCAACATTGTAGTGAGCTTTAACCTTATTGGAGTGGACTTAGCTTTGACACTGTTTGATACATCTTGATCTATGAACACTGTGTCACTTTGGGTGTCCAAAAGTGCATACACAAGTTGTTCTGCATTTGGATGGTGCTCAGAGGAAACCCAAACTGGCACAATCATTGAAGTGCTTACACAATTTTCGTTGGTTTCTGCGTTGAGAGACAGGGTAGTTGCAGTCTGCTCTGTGTTGTTCTGACTCGGACTTGTAACGGGTTTGTCTTTGTTATAGTTAAAGTCATGCAGACAAGTGGGGTGTTTTTTATGGCACATTTCACACACAAGTCTGTGGCGACAGTCCTTTGTGTCCGGGTTTCAAACAGCCATAACATAGTTTTTTCTCCTTTATATACTTCCTTCTTTCATCCAGTGATTTGCCTTTAAACTGTGGGCAACTGTGAAGCTTGTGTCCTTCGTCTTGACAAAGCATACATGGCAGTTTTATGTTTGTCTTATTGCGTTTTGGATTGTCTGTCTCTGTTGCAGTCTGTGTGTGCAGAACATTACATGCTGGCCTTTTCTCCTTTTGCGTTTTACTTGAGGTGGTGTCCGTAGAGCGGAGTGCTTGAAATGAAGTAATCGGGTTGCACACAATATCTGCTTCAGATGACATAAACTGAGCAAAGTCCTTGAAACTTGGAAACTCACCACTGTCCTTCATGAACTGAGTAGCTTGACGATTCCACCTTGCAGCTGCCCAGTCTGGTAGCTTTTGAACAAGTCTTTGGTTCTCTTCACAGTCATTGAGTATATTTAAACCTTTAATGTGGGGCATGGCCTCGTGACAAGTCTGGATGAAATCAGCAAATGCTCTGAACCCTGCAGCGTCCTTCACTTGTAGCTTGGGCCAGTTTGACAGTCTTTCTCTGAACGCCCTTTGCATAATAAATGATTGTCCATACCTTTGGTTGAGACGTTCCCATGCGTCTTTGTATGCGTCACTGTCATTTCTGTAAAACATGCCATCAAGTGTTTTTCGAGCTGGGCCTCCTACATATTTCCGTAAGTAGTGCAGTTTGTCAGCAGGTGAGATGTTCTTTTTATCTATGAGTGCAATAAATGAGGCCTTCCACTCAATGAACTGTATTGGGTCACCTGTGAATATAGAGGGCTCAGGCATTGGCAGTCTATTCATTGCAATACTGTCTTGCACTGCTTGTGCTAGGTAGAAGACGTTTGCTTGCGGAGGTGTAGTTGACTCTATGTAACCATGAGGCGTTGGAGCAGAAGCCGACACTATGGGGATCTGCTGAACTGATCTGCTTATGTCTGCAGAATGAACACTGTTCTCGTTTTTTATTTCTTCATCATACGTCCTTAGTCTGGCTCGAGCAGCCTTTAGTTCCCTTTCCACCTTTAGTCTCTCTAGCTCACGATTCAAAAGATCAATCCTTTCTCTTTGTTTCTCCTCTTCTCTTATCATTTCATACTCTGCTTCCTTAGCTGCTAATTCGGCAGCAGCCTCTGCTCTCTTTGCTGCTACGACTGATTTGGCAGAAGAATGTGATTGGCTGACAGAGGAGTGTCTACTTGAGAGAGTAACCGAAGAGCTATAGATGGAATGAGCGTAGTCCTTGTTGAGAAGCTCACGGAGACGTTTCTTTACTTTGTCACTATCATAGTCATCTATGCCTGAGAGTCTTTCATGTGCCACTTTAATAATGTCTGTTGTGACAGCTTCACAAGCATCTACGAGTCTCCTTGTGTCAGTAGAGGGGATAATGTGATCCCTTATTTCCGTGTACAACTTTATGACACTGTCTCTTTCCTTCTCTAAACTGTCCATAAGTAGACTGATTTGACTGTTTGATATGTCTCCTTTAAGTTGCTCACGTGCTATACGTACTTGTTTTTTCCATTGTTCATATAGATGAAGAAGCCTTTTTTCTTTTCTGTGTGCCTCTTCCTCCTGATACATCTGCATCCTTTCTGTGGGTTTCCTTGGACGAGTAGAGGGGTGAGGATTATCTTCCTCCCTGACCTCACGATCCTCCGTGTGCTCTGGGCTCTCTTCAGATGTTTCCATGTTGAGGATGTGGTGATGCCGTAGACCATCGAATCCCAGTTGACCTTGATTGGAGCCGTGGCAATGGGACCGTGCTGAAGCGGCTCTCTCTGGGACCTCGTGGGTGAAGCTCTTGCTGTGCTTCGGGGCAAGCTCTTACTGTAGCATCCCCGGTTGAAAAGATGGTCTCTCAAACTGATGGTTCACAACCTTTATTGAGTGCCTTATATGTGAACGCACCGTAAGAGCTACAAAATACAAATACAATACAATTAGATCTTACAGTAGTCACATATCTTACCATACCTATTCCTTTTATGAATTACCATAACCTTAATTTATTACATTATGTGTTCAAATAATTTCTATGCATTTTAATAAACTCTTAACCATGAAATGTCCCTTGTCTGTGTTATGAACTAAACCTTTAATCACATGCGTTTATCTCGAACATTAACGAAGCTAGCTGGCGCCATCTACTGCGCAAAATATATAACATTAGCAAGTGGGGAAACTCCGTGAAATACAACAAGAAATACAGCCTAAACACATTTTTATAACATTAATATGTACCAACCTTGTTCCCTCATCAACCAGGTGCTAAACATTGTTACTAGACACAGTTAAGTTAGCAGTTTACTTTTTCCAATACTTTTTATGCGCACGAGGTGCGAGCTGTTGCTTTCCGATTAGCTAGAACGTTAACTTCCGGTTTACCGCCACCTTGTGGCTGCTAAGCCTTTCCAAATAAAAGTGTTCACCGTGGTAAATGTAATAAATGAATAACATGCTAATATAATAATAAAGAAAGAGCTTTGAGGTCATTTACACCCGCCCCTTTCAGTTGGGCTACTCGTAATGTCAGAATTTGCTCTGTTCCTCCTTGGTCTTGGTCAACACACAATATTCTAACACCAGGTTTTCTCTCTCCTCTCAGTTTTCTGCTCCAGACAGAAATTAGTTTGAACGCCTTTAGTTTCAACTCAGTTCATTCACACTATGCCATACCATACTGTACTCTACTATTCTAATTGCCAAATTGTACATTTATTTTTGAGTAAATGTATTTTCACTTTCCACAAGGGTTTTTCCTACGCTAACTTTATTATCATTTTTCTGTCCTCCCACTCTTTGTGTTTGTGTTTTGTGTTTGTATTATACCTGAACCTCATGTTTTAACACATTTCTGATTGTCAAAAAAGTCAATATATTAATTTCTGTCATTTTTCTCATCTCTGTATGCACGGGCGTAAAATACGGGGGGGATAGGGGGGTTACAACCCCCCCAATATTTTGATCTAGTACATTCAACCCCCCCCCAATATTTCAGACCATTTTTAATATTAAATCATATACTATATGTTATTTGTTAAAAAGAAATCTCCAGGAGTAGTTAAAACAATTAAATCAACAACAAAAACATTACTTTTTGACTAGGCACCCCCCTCTCAGCTGTAGACGTGGTATCGCCCACACCGAGGCCGCGCTCTCTCACCCCTCCCTCTCCTGTCTCTGTCAGTGCGGCGTATGTCTGTCGTCAGTCAGTTTAAGAAGTTGATAGTTTTGACCATGTTTTGACTGCTATGAGGTGAGGGCGTAGTGCTTCACTGAGTCAAAGGACTTCACAATATTCTCTCGCATTTGGAGACCAATGTTGCAACAGCGTTTGGCGTTCACAAACTACACTTTTATCAAACTAGAATTCTACAGTGACACACACCTCTCCTCGCCTGTAGAGGCGCTGCATAACAGAATTGCACAGTGAAACATCGAGGAAGAGACTCGACTTCTCCGTTGGCCTGGTTGGCTTCTGCATGATCCGCGTCACAGCTAAACAAATACGAAGCGGGGCTGCAGCGTTTTGGACTTTATATAGTTTTTGTATTTATGGATCTATCCCAAGACCAACCCCACATGTGTGGGCTCAGTGTGAGCGACAGCGCGGACAATGTACTTTCATTGTGAGGCGAAAAGATGAGTGAGACGAAAATGAGTAAGTAGTTGAGTAGTATATTAACTAAATAAGTGCTCTGAAAGTTTGTCTATGTCATCTGCGCGTGTAGACTAGTTGTACAGCTTAATAATGGATGAATATAGACTTTTTTTCCACATCTAAGCCAGCAATAGGTTACTTTTGGTTTTTTGGGTTTATTTAGCCGTATAACTTTTTATGTTATGTAAATAAACCCTGAAAACTGTGATCTATGTTCATGTGATCATAATCTGGCGTTTTCCTGCTTCTTGGCATGTTCCGCCTGTCATTTATCCCGTTATCGATCTCACGAGGAGTTTGTTTTGATTCCGAGCCTGACGTGCGTCATAGCGCGTCGTGGATCATTAGATTTGGTTTCGCTCTTTGTTTAGGATCAGCGTTTGCTTGCGCATTTACAATTACCCAAACAAACCGAACTATCGAGGCAATCGAATCCTGTTTCGGCTTTGTGAGTTTATGTTGAGTTGTTATTGTCCGACTGGACCGCGTCTGTGGGATGTTGATGGTGCGCGCTGTGGTGTAGTAGAGCTGTTCCAACCGCACTGTGGTAACACTTTCTGCGTACGGTCGCATGAGATAATCAGTGGTCCACAACCTTTTTATCACCGCGGACCGGTCAAGGCTTGACAATTTTAGGGGAGGGGCGTTTATCATAATAAACGTGAATCCACTGTGTACCTGTTTTTTTTCTTTAAAAATAGTCCAGGGGTTTGTCTTTTAATCCAGGGGGCTTGGTCTCTAAGCGGCGAAGCAGCTTTGAAGGCTTCATTGCCTCATTAGAGCTGTACGATTCACGTAGGATCCCTGGTGTTGTCTTGTTTCTTACTCATGTTGTTGCTTGTGGGTTAAATTTGAGCTCAAATGACCGAGAGATAACCATCGATCAGGCCAAAAATTCAAGCCCGACCCGCTGAGCCCGCGCGCGTACTGTCCGAGCCCGAATCATTTACTGCAAGATTCAACCCGAACCCGACCCGGGACCGCGCGGATACTGTCCGAACCCGACCCGGGTCCGCGCACATGTAGAGCCGGAGTTACGTAAACTGAGTTCGTGCAGAGTTTTATTGGCAGAATAAGCGCCTGACAGGGCTTCAAGTGTTTAGTGTTCTACCTGCACCAACGGGACGTCTCCTGTACCAGACGCGCCTGTTCCTCCGCTGACGCTGGCCCACATGAGCTCTCTCCCTCGCTCCTTTCGTCTCTCTCTCTCTCCTCCGCTGCTCTTTCTCTCTCTTTCTCTCTCCTCCGCTCGTGTAGCAGCCGCGCTTTCATTAACGTCTTTTCTCACGTCACATATTTTGACCACTTTATTCGAGGATGAGGAGGAGCATCACAGCACTGGCTGCTCACGCGCTCTTTCGCCGTGGAGCGCATGTTACGCACGTACGCGTCTCTGCCCCCTGGGCCGCCGACTCAGCCCGACAGCAGAGCGGAAAATGTGGACCCGAACCCGGCCCGAATTGCGGGCCGGCCCGGTCCAAATTGATCCACGGACCGGTACCGGTCCGCGGCCCGGGACCACTGAGATAGATGACATAGAAAGGAATGTGTTTTGTCCGATACACAGCCATTTGCCTGTAGCCTCTCGACCCCCCCAAAGTTGAAGCCAAAGTTACGCCCTTGTCTGTATGTATTACACACTTAAAATAGACCAATGATTCTTTTAAAATAAGGATGCATCAGTGTGGTTGTATGCACAGAACACAGAATTCTTACTTGCTGCACATTTAAGAGCTTTGTTGTCCCTGCAGGTATATTGTGGAATTGTGCTATCAGTCCACAACACAGACTCATTTTCTGGTTCAAGGTTTTTCTCTCAGGGCAGACTACCACTAAGCCCTTAAGTAAACAAATATGACACATTTTACTGGTTCTAACACCAACACCATCACTTTAAAATAGAATTATTAGTCATTTCTTGATATTATGGTGTATGGAGCACTGGAAGTAATCATTTTCAACAGATTAAACTATGTGTTGAAGTTTATTTTGTTGCAATGACAAATATGCATCGGAGAACAGAGAACGGTAAGCACTAGCCATTCTGAGCAGATAAATCAAATGTATCTCTTATGACAGAATACAACCTGAGCATTCATTTGTCTTCATTTTTTATTTATTGCTTTACTTTCTTCAGATCTTCTCATCTGTACAATATATAACAATATAACAGCCATTAGCTCATCATAATGCCACAAGGTCATTTGCATTGACAGAACGCATCACAGTGATGGCCGTGACCTTGAGTTGCTCTTGTAAGCTTCTAAATCAGATGTTTTGTGTTTGCCGCTAATCAAAGTGCCCTGGCATTTCAATCATAAAGCGTGGGCAAGTCGTGACTAACTGGCCTTCCAAAGATGAATGAAAACAATGAAAACAATTTCTGAGGTTATTTTTCCAATTTCCTCTATAGACGTAGGTGAGTATCCAGTTCATCAGGATACTCACCTACGTCAATTATCCAGGATGTGGTACAGGTTACCTTTATTATGAACCTTCTTGTATGAATTGCTAAAGAAGGTTGAATGGACTCTTAACGACCCTTAAGTCTGGTGTCCACTGCACTTTTATTTGTGTGTGTGTGTAATTCGATTAATGGCTGTCACACTACAAGCTGTGAGGAATTTAAAGTTGTGAGACAGCACCCATGCATACTGTGCTATGGGCTATAACAATTCCCTACAACCAAAGTTTGTCTGAGCAAATATCAGGCTTTAAGCTCCATGTGGTAAAGTCACCAGAGTTGTACCAGTTATCAGAAGATAGAGCGACATACTAGCAGTGTTTTTGCGCTTTTAAAATGTTGTAAATAAAGTACAAATGAGACAATCAGGTCCCATTTATGTAGATGCCCTTCTGAGGAACACTTATATTTACTGTTTTTCAGTGTTTGACAGTGATTGATGGTAGATGCAGTGAGAGGAGGGAACACTCTGCAACCTCAATTCCAAAATATCAAACACGCTTGATATGAATCTCAGCTCGTCTTTGGTCGTACGATGATTCTAAGTTTAATCTTTGTCCCTGTCTCACTTTGAGACCTGTAACCCATGTTTTTAAGTCACGACTTTCCCCACAGACATAAATCTTTCATTGCAGACGGCCAAAATTGTGCAGTGACACCGGGGTTTATGAGACCAACTAGTTTCAATCTCAAATAATACTCTAAATGATCGACTGATGGCAGGATCAGGAGGAGAATATGAAGGAAAATAAAAGCAATAAGGTTTGAAGGATGGGTTTAACATTCTTTTGAAATTCAAGAAGGGGACAGTCAGAACGTAGGACCAGTGGCTATTTCTACTATTTTGATTGAAAGAATTGCGGATGAAGCAAGTGTTTTAATGTTGGTGTATATTAGTAATACCGTTAGAAAGTTTTTGCCACTGCCACTCTGGTGTTGCCAGAAATATAGTCATTGCAGCTTACTGTAAAGGAAAATTAACTTGTGGAAGGTGTGGAGGAGAATCTGATTATGGCTGTTGTGGGGTTGGAGTTCAGGAGAAGTGTGTAGACTGTGGAGAGACGCATTGTGTTGGACATCGAGAGATTGAGGCAAGAAAACAGTATGAAAAAAAAAAACATACAAGCATCGAAAAAGGTGCAAGGTATATAATCATTGACCCAAACAATGAGAATGAAGAAATGCTGTAGAGTGATTGTGAAAAAGTCTGAATTCTTGTATTTATTATTGACGTAATAAACTGGACATCCCAGGTTCAGCATAGGTCTGAAAAAGTGACCATTGTTGTGAAATGTGCTACCAGCTATCAGGAAGTATACAGTGCAGTGCACGAGCAGCTTGTAAAGATGGGTTAGAGAGGGAGGCTCAGTCTGTATCCCATGCTCCGAGTCAGTCTAAATAATGCAGTGCTTATCAAACCTTTCGGCCCTGAGGCACCCCTACATGCACCGTTCCTCAGTTGAGGCACCCCTACATATTATAAAGCAGGCAAGGTTATTTTGAGCTCAGCACTTTGGTCACCTTGAGTGTTACAAATGGCTTTATAGTTAAATGTTGATGGATTTAAATAAATTTAAATCTTATGTTAGTTTTAAAACACATGCACAGAATTGAATTGAGACTGAACTGTTGTTTTTTCTTTGGCTATTATTTGGAAATACAATGGAAATACCAAACACTATTGAAGTCTTAATTACCTAAGAACATTATCTGTATCCCTAAATGCTGATAAAAGTGCAAAGCAGGCAGGTTTATCTGCTCCTGTGACTCTGTCCTGTTCTCACTCTCACTCTTTCAGTGGCCTGCAATCATTTGTGAGAAGAAGGCTGTGTGCCTTTTTCTGTTCATATTTCAGGACAAATATCACTGACGTATTTTGTTTAAAACCGCGTGCGCCCGCACAGGCAGATGGAGCAGAACGCTGTGCGCTGGAGACGCGCGTCTCTGGCTCTGCGTTTTCATGGGAAAGCTGATGTGCGCATGTGTCACGGCTACAGAACATCGCTCCAACTTGTGTCAAACTTGGCCTTAAGACTTGCTCTTGGATTAAAACTAGCAGGACGTTTCTCTGTGATTCCTGGGCCGTTTTACATTAAATAAAAAGGGCCAAAACGTTTCAATCTTGTCTGATGTGAGGGCATCGCCCTCGCGCATCTCTCTGGAGAGAGAGAAAGAAAGAGAGAGCGGCTCCACAGCTGTCCCTGCGTGCATAACGCCACGCCCCCTCAGTAAAAATACATTTTTAAACAAATTGTTGCATGGATTGCGATTGTTGTCTGTCAAAAACACATAAATAGCATTCGAAGGTCATCGCAACAATTATTTCCTGAATCAGTAGTTGCCCATATTAATTTGTCTTCATTAAAAAAATCCATCGAACTTTCGTGGCACCCCTCCCCTCACACCCTGGCACCCCATTTGGGAAAGCCTGAAATAATGTAATAGAGTTGTTTTTTTCTGTGACTTGCATGCTGCATTTGTTAATTGTTGCTTCTAAGCCATAATAGCGATCAACTATGTAGTGGGAGGCAATAATGTGCCGTTAAATACAAAATGGTGTAACATATTGTTAATTACAATACAAAAGGTTGCGGAATATAATTTTTTCCTTGTTTTGTAGTCCGTCATGTAACCTAACGAAGTATCCATTCCCTTCCAGGCCCTGGCGTCACACAATAAAGGAGCTGGGCTGTGGCCACGAGATGTGGAATCAAGCAGGGAGGTCAAGAGTCCAGCAAGGTACTGGGTGTGTAGCAATGGGACCCGTACCAGGAAACGGGATCTGGGATGCGCATGTGCCAACCAGAAGTATCCTCAAAAGACATTTCAAAATGGAACGAAAAGTACAAGTTGATTAGTCTTTATTGTTTTATAATGATTTATGAAAATATAAGTAATGCTTTTATTCCACCAAACAATAAAATAAGAATAAACAAATGTTTCGAGGCACTGCAGCTGATCGCGAGAGGGTGGGGCCGTGCAGCTCAACCTGAGGATGCGGAGCTCTGAGCTGCTCAACCTGGGGATGAAGAGTTCCAAGCTGCACGTCATGTATTTTATTGAGATCTGTGTGAAAGAACCATGTTGGTGACATGCATCATAAACTGAGGTTTTTCTGTTTAATTCAGTATGCTCAAACACACTTTTTCTTACCTTCTCCTCCTGTTAGTGAGTCACTGTCATGCTCTGAAATGGCTTAACTTACCTCTTAAAGAAAGGTGTAATATACAGTTCATTTTATTTCCAATGAAAGACGTCTGACTAAGGAACATGCTCAATACTGCTTTGTGGCCATAACTGCTTGCCAATGCCCAAACCTGTCCTGGCCTGGTCAGTACTAGAAAAGGAGACCACTGGAACACCAGGTGCCACAGTCGGGCGACTGGAGGAGGAAATGTTGTTGTGTCCTTAGGCAAGACCCTTCACCCACATTGCCAAGTAGTGTGAGAGTGGTGTGTGCGTGTGAATGATTGGTGGTGGTCGGGCAGGCCGATTGACAGCCTCGCTTCCCTCAGTCTGCCCCAGGGCAGCTTACCACCATCGAGTGTGGAGTGAATAATGCAATGTGAAGTGTCTTTGAGTGTCCAGAAAAGTACTATATAATTATGATGCCTTATTGTTATCATTATTATTAGTAGTATTAGAGTTACCAATTGTCTAAACACATGCATGTCTTTGGGCGCTGGGAGGAACCCAGAGAGAAGCCATGGTAACACGGTGAGGACATGCAGACACCACCCAGAGAGATCATGTGATGTTGGTCACGTGGGTTCAGGATTTGAACATATGATCTTCTTACTGTGAGGCAAAACCTCTCACCACACTGCCACCATACACTTCAACTTTGTCTAAACATAGAAACAAAAGAAATACAAAAGAATAGGATACAGAGAGCAAAAACACTTAAAAACAAAACAGGAGTAGCTTTTAGAAATGAAAAAAAAAGTCAGACTTTAAAAAATTACCATCTGTTCCAGGGTTTGACTACTTTGTCTTTAAAAATTTTCTGCTCACGTAATCCTTTAAAAATATTTTCCCGTCCATTTTAAATAGAGTCTTGTCCTTAAGAGTCAGCTCAGTCGGAGTCATCTATTTTTTGTAACTTTTTGCTGTTGCTAAAAGAATATTTCAAAAAATTAAATGTATTTAATCCAATATATAGTGTCCCGATACATTGTTTTAAAGGCAAACAGGATGTTAGTGTTGAAGATTGCAGAACCTATCTGAGCAACAGACATCATCATCAACATCTATATTCAACATCTATATTATATATAACTATATAACATAAAAAACAAATCATAGAAGCATCATCTGATTTGAGCCCAGTTCATAATGTACACTTAAATGACTTACTGACTAGTGTGGTCAATCACAGTACTTATAATATTTAAATATGGTGAAAATGATAAGCTGTTGCCATGGTAATTAAGGCAATTACGCAATCTCTTTTCATTCTGCTACTGTAAAAATATGACAGTAAATATGCCATTTGTTTCATTGTATACAAAAATTACGATAACCTGTGCAAGAGCAGCTGAAAGATTATGAGCACTTTAGCAAGTACAAAACGGTAATCCCCCTGCTTTTTTCATGTGCTCTTTCCCCCTCTTTTTAAATTAGAATGCAAACTGCCATTCAGCTTCAGTGGTATTTATCTTACAAATGTATGTATTTCATCATGTATTAGGACAGGTGCTGCACTTCATTCTACCCTCTTTAAACATGGAAACCAAACTAGTTCATTTTAAACTGTTTGGAGAACTCACTTACCTAATGCATTCTGGGCATCCAAATTATTCACTGCTGAGTTTGTAAGTACTTTTCACAATTTTCAGTATTAGAAATTAGAGCGTTCCTGAAACATTTAAAGGTCCCATATTCTGCTGTTTTCCCCTTTACACAGTCTATTCTAAGGGCTTTGTTGATCAAATTTTGCGTTGTGCAATATCCATAACATAACAGTTTCCAAAAAACACCCATTTCTTGGACTGGCCCCCCTCCTTGCAAAAGCAAACGGCTCACTCTGAGATCTGACCCCCCCGAACAGAGAGCAGGCTGCCTCCCCCGCCCAACTCGCGCGCCTCCCCCGCCCAACTCGTGCCGAAGCCTAGAGCGGAGAGAGTGCGCATGCGCCGTGTGCTCCGGTAAACAGCGATACACAAACACTGAATAAACCTTTTATCCGTCCTGACGGTGCGTCGTGCTGAGTCCTACGTCCTGGATCTGACCTGGAGTTTGACGTGCTCCAGTACCTCGACGACGGACGTTGCTGTTTGGTAAATAACAAGCTAACTCTTCGATCTGTCGTATCCATCGTGTAATTACTGTGTAGCATTAGCATTAGCTGTTTTTATTCTGCGGCTGCGCGCTTCCTGGAGGCGTGGCTTAAACACCGCGTCATCCATGGGAAGCCGCGTCATCCATGGGATGAGCCCCCGTCTGCCTGCTCAGCCGAGGGGGACGAAAAAGACAGTTCTCTAGCGAAAACATGCGGGAATCAATCAAAAAACCACTTTGGGCACAACATACGAGGCCCAAATAGCACTGTAGGAAGGTTAAAACCTCTGAAAAGTCGATTTTGCATGTTATGGGACCTTTAAGGCTCAATAATTTAATGCAGACAGAACACAGTGGTCTCATTGTCACCATAAAAGCTGCTTTTACAGAAAACAGAGTTTGAAAAACTCTGGCACAGCCTCTTTAACTAATCTCGCCTAAGGCTGGAACGCATGCATTTATATAATCTGTAAAGTTAGCACAACAGAGTATAAAGCTCACAAAAATAAAGACAAAAAAAAAACATGCAGGAACTACAAGTATAAAGTCGAAAATATTCAATCAGTTTAATTAATTTATAAGCGAGAGGGAGAGAGAGATGAGGTGTGTTGTGAGAATGAACAACAGGGCACCAATAAAAATATCACAACCTACTTCTCTTGAAGGTAAAGTTCTTAACCAGATTTCTGTTGTGTCGTCTATTATTGAAAACGAACAAATAGTCATTCTACACGTCATAAGGCTCAAGGGATCTGATTATTTAATTAGTCCCAGTCAGGGTTCCCACGTTTTGCTTAAAATCATTTTCCAAAATTTTTGAAGGACATTTTTAGTTACGGTGCATGGTGGCGGAGCTTCTGCCTCCCAATAAGGAGTTTGAGGGTTCGATTCCCGGACCAGACCAACATCACACGATCTCTCTGGGTAGAGTCTGCATGTCCTCTCCGTGTTACCGTGGGTTCTCTCCGGGTTCTCCAGCTCCTCCCACTGTCCAAACGCATGTATGTGTTCAGATTAATTGAGAACTCTAAATTGCCCGTAGTGAATGTATGTGAGAGTGAATGGTTGTCTATGTCTCTGTGTCAGCCCTGGGACGAGTTGGCCACTGTCCTGGGTGTACCCCGCCTAAGGCCCAAAGTCACTGGGATAGGCTCCAGTCACCCGTGACCCCTAACGGGAACAAGCGGTAGAAAATGAATGAATGAATATAGTATAATTATATTCACATATATTCAAATATTATCTCAGAATCAGAAAAAGATTTATTTCCATTGTCAATGAACAGTAGCAAAATATATAAAGGCATAAAATGAAGAATGAAATAAAATAAAATTGACTTAGACTATATACAGAAAATTCACAATTGGCTAGACAGTATTGCAAATTTGGCAGTGCAAATAGATACCTGCTTTTATTATATGATTGAGCGGGAGGTTCTGTTCTGGATGGACCGTAGCCTCCTTCCCGAGGGGAGTGGCTCAAATAGTCCATGTCCAGGTGAGAAGGGTCAGCTGTGATCCAACTCGTCCCTGAGTCCTGGAGACGTATGCACTCTGTGCGTTGTGTATGATTATAATGTAGATTTAGACTTATACATACCCTAATATATTTTATACTTTCATGTAATAGAACTCAATTAGCTCGGGGTTGCAGCTGTAACTCAAGATTCTACGATGAGAAAAAAGGGCATTATATGTTTAATTCCAATCATGAGTTACATTTGCAGTTAAATGAAGGAACTATGTATGGGCCTATGAAGAGTAGCCGACCTGTTACTTAGAGGGCTGATAAGAGCCGAGGCATAATAATAGTACCATTACTCGCAATGGGACAGCAGGAGAAAGCGATAACATACTTTCTGTTCAACTACTTTATTCACCACACTCTAAGCCAAGGAGATCAGAGATATATATTTTAGATGAAAGTAAAACAAAAACGTTCTTATATTGTTCTTGTCAAGGTTGTCATTCATTCCTCAGTTAGCGGTAGTAAGACGTGGGGTAGAGTGAGGAGGAGACGCGTCTATACGGCCTCTACAAATAAATGTAATAACTTCTCTTTCTTGTTTTAAACTTTTGGTACCACAACAATACAATGTAGAATAACCCTGGTGTCTGCTAATATTGTTTGCGCTTGTATGTTATCTAGGAAGCATCACTTGTAACATTATCTTTAAATAGTTTTACTAAGGGTCACATAACATAAATAAGTTAACCTGCAATTTACTTTCTTGTATATTTGTGTAGCTGCACGATCGGGTCCTTTGCAACTGTCGCTGATTGTAAAACTTTTTTTTCATGTAATAAAGTAAAATCTGTGCTGTCCCAGTACAGATATACTGTAAAACAGGGGTGTCAAACTCATTTTGAGAGGGGGCCGAATTTAGAAAATCTGAGCTGGTCGGAGGCCGCAACAGAGACAGACTTGAAAGGCACTAAAATACATTTTCCTTACCCACAGAATCTTTATGTAGGAGATTTTAGTTGCCAGAGGTTTTACACTTACAAACTATATTTGGTATATTTTAGAATTTAGAAATGATAATACCATATAATCCACAAACTTCAAACTATGTGTTTTAATAATAAATCATGCTGATATTAATGAAGTCCTGTATTATTAGGCCCAATAATTAATGATAGAGTGATCTGCACAAGCCTGGGATTTTAAGCAGGTCCTCTCTCTTCATTTGAAACAGTGTTTTTTTGTGTCAGTGAATTATCAAACCTTCAGCTGCAGGATACATGAGTCCAAGTATCTGCAGCTTTAGGACCAGTGCTGTTTGTTTGTCTGTGTCAAAGTGTTGCTGCAGAGCTTTGTCGTGTTATTGAGGAGTGAAAGGCGAAAGAGACACTGGAGAAAGTGGGAGAGTCAAATGCCCTCCCCATGTGTGATTCACCTGCTCACGGACCCATCACAACACACTGCTGTGACTCTCTGTAAACGCAAGTGGTGCTGGTGGCTTTACTTTTATCAGACAGAACGTGAATTTGTGATGTGTGCTTCATAATACAATGCAGTGAAGCCTAACTTTACTTGGAGAGTAAATTAGCACCAAACAAACAAAGTTGCGTCTCCCACCTTGACATTGTCTCTGACCTGCTCCTGAAGCTCCTGCGCTCACATCCCGCCTGGTCTCTGACCATTTATTTGTTAAGGAACGTTAAAAAGTCCGTGGAGAAGTGTCGAGTATCCATGCTGGGTTCAACTCTCGGCACAGCGCACCAGGAGCAGCGGGGGAGGGGCCGTGTAGGCGCTAATGCTGCAGTGCATTATGGTAGTTGTAGTTTGACGGGTTCTCGCGTTTTATCGGCGGGCCGCTTATAATACAAATTAAAAATCACCTCGGGGGCCACCAAAAATCGTCTTGAGACGACAAATAGATGAACTAGCTACTAGTTTTAGCTACTAAACAGTATATAGCATTGTATTGCACCTTTCGCGCATCTATATCGTCAGCCTAATTTCTTTCTTTTAATTGACTTAACAATACCATATTTATTACTTCTCTATTCAGGCTTTTGTTCCAAGAGTAAAAATGTTTTAACGTTAACAAAGACTAACTAAACAGTTGTTAGATGAACGTAAACTCACCTCAATTCAAGCCACTTATTTTTTAATTCTTACCCCACGGAAATCAATGAAGGGAACGCGTCTCTGTCCTGTTTGTATTGATTGCTGATATATTTGAACAAAACTTAAGCCAGACTGTGGCATAGTGTCAAAAACAAAACAAAATCAGCTGTGAAATTGCCACAGCAGCTCAGACCCCGAAAGTGAGGTGTGACGTCACACTAATCCCATAGGGCTCGGGATAGAAAATTTAAAAAGCGCCATTACCATCGAAACCCGCCATGTTTGCTGTTGGTGTGCTGAATTTACATAGGAAAATATTTGCCAAAACAACGCTAAAAAGTGAACAAAAATCCATGGAAAACCTGATAAACTCCTGGGTCACTCTCTGGTAAATACCAGTATATGGTGTTAGAATAATTTTGAATTAACGCTAAGTTTAGAATTTAGTATCTTAAGCATTTAGCATTTCCATTGATTTAACATTAGGCTTACTGTTATGTGTGACCATATCTACAGTCTATGTGTGTGACGCGCCCCAAGAACGAAAACACCGGAAATACGCCATGCAGCTCGGAAAGGTGTTGTGCGCAGACTCGCTCACAGAGGAACAGACGGGTTCCAGTTCACTACAAGATTTTATTCTCTGGAAAAAAGGTAAACAAAGCCATTATTTTGCGCAAACAAAAAATTCACGAATGACCAGACGTATTATATATTCTCTTTGCGTCAAATATTTTGTGTGTTTAAGTCTGTTTTTTGTAAATATCTTCTTCTGTTGTCCTGAGTTGTGCTAACCGGTAAGCTAGCATGAGCATTTCGATTCGGATAAGTTCGTGTGGTTGAGTTTAACTCTGCTTTATCTCAGCTTTTTTCTATCCGTCGCCCTCACCTCTCAGTCTGTTAATATTCCTCTGACCTGTGGGGCCACATGTGGTTGTGAAGTGTAAATTGTAACTCTGCATTTATTTTGTTTAACAAATATGTGAATTGTTTACCTTTAGCCAGGAGAGGCGATGCTCTTACATCAGTATTGTAATGTCAAACGTTAACAGCTCGGGATTGAAAGGTACAAAATAAATGAGGACTGTTACGGAAAACTCAGATACTTCACATGCTTCAATGCATGTGGAAATTAACAATGTGCCAGAGGGTTTGTGAGAGTTAGAGCTAACTGCTAGTTAGTCAGATTTGAATTCCTACTTGAGCAAACTATAAAGTCGAATGATGCTGACCTGCAGGTTTCATGTAGTGTTAATTTCATTTGGATATTGTACAGTTCATTATGTAGTACAGTACAACAAGTTTCAAGTACATATTTTGTTACATCAATTGGGTGTAATGTTATTATTACATATTATTATTATTCTGTTTTGTCTTATTTGTGCCACCCCAGCTCTTAGGAGCTCTTCATCAACAGTAAAGCTGTATAAGCTCCGGGTTGACGGGACCGAAGGAAGTGGCGTGTCATACGGGGAGCTGCCTGCTGAAATTGTCATGAGTTACAAACCCATTGCTCCTGCGCCATCTGGCTCCAACCACACCCCTCCAGGTTTGACAAAAACACAGATATTTATATTTCATACTTACTCCAAAGAGAGAAACTTTACCAATAATTATGCATATTCCTCTCACTTTCAGGCTCTTCTGTGCCATCTCCATCTCTTCCATCATCTTCTAGTTTTAGACCAGCATTTAGTGACTTTGGCCCACCATCCATGGGATTTGTCCAGGTAAAGTTATAACTTTTTGCTGAATAAATGACTTGAATGTCCATGGAACCGAAAACGTTGGCGCTGTTTGTTAGGAGTGTTACTTGGTTAATCATTGTCATGTAGCAAAAGCATTTCTTGAAGTGATGTTGCATATTATGTACATTTTACTTTTATGAGCTTTTAACCATTATAACTGTGTTCCCTCATCATTTAATTACGTTGTTGTATTTCAATTGATTCATACATGCTCATGTAATCCTGTATTGTCTTGCATTTGAGGCTTTGAGTCCATTTTCATCTACCCCATATCTTTACCCAATTCTCTGTCTCTACATATAGGGTTCCAAATTGTCACATAGCCAATTTTCAACAATAGGGCACTTGAAATGACGTCCATTTTTGCATTATCACTTTATAAATTATTTTCCTCCAGATTTCAACAGTGGACACAAACGCCTCCTCCTGTAAAGTACATATTTTAAGCTGTGTTCATACTATCCAAGCAAACTCTGTTGTGTTCTAAATAAACTTTGTTTGTGGAGATGAGAACGTACTATCAAACAAGCGCCCATCTGGTCTACTTGTAATCAGAGGTCTTAGAACAGCCCTATAGTTCTCCTGGAGTGCACCTGAGCAAACACAGACCAAACTAACTACATGGGAAATGGCATAAAACACAAATATACAAATACAAAATAAATACGCAAGTGATATTTACAAAGGGCAAAATGTAAAGAAAATAATGATCTGAGTATGTCTAATGTGAAAAACTTGAAAAAACATCTTTTAATAAAAGTGTGGAAGTTGTTTAGAACTATTCAGTTTAGTAAACATGTTTAGTGATTGCAATGAGCATGAATTGCAAATGTCGATTATTTTTTTGTTTTCTTCTCACAGCCGGTAAAAGTGTCACAAGGGTCAACATACAGTGAACTTTTGTCTGTAATCGAAGAAATGAGCCGTGAAATCAGGCCTACATATGCTGGGAGCAAAAGTGCTATGGAGAGGCTAAAAAGAGGTATTAATTTACTTATAAGCTCACATGTATGTGACATAGTCCTGACGGAGAAAGGAGGTGTACATGTAGTGTATGAATGAGAGGGAATGGCCCCTAGCTACAATATATATATATATATATATATCTCTTATGTATGTTTTTTAACATGCACTGTCCCGACCAAACAAACATACAAATAAAATCATATTCCTTTGTTGTTGATTGTGAGGGTTAAAGACAGTTTATTTATGTTCTTTGTTAATTATTTTTGCAGGTATCATTCATGCCCGTGCTCTTGTGAGAGAGTGTATTGCAGAGACTGAGAGAAGTGCACGCACGTAACCTTTAAGGATTTCCATCTCATGTAATTCTGCATCAAAATGCCACTTCAGTTTTTACAACAAATTTTACTGCAATTTATTTCCATTTGTTGGTATTTTATTTTGGTACAATTATTAGTTAATTGCATGCCAATTCATCTGTCACACACTGAAAATACAAAATACACAAACTAAAAAAGGGTGCATTTAATAAGAGTACATGCAGTGCATATTTATGATTTTAAGAATATGGCTTTTTATAATCTAAATAGATGTAATGTTATCATTGTGGCTTATGTCCTATACATCCTCATGAGCAAATTGTGATATATTCTTGCTTTGTTTTATGTACACCTTTTTATTAAATTTGTAATCCTGTCAATTCTGTACATCAAATAATTTTGCTAGTATAAACATTTTGTAATAAAGATTTTGCAGTGCTGCATGGAGTTTAATAAAATAACAAACATGTGTGGGTTTATTAAAGAAATACAAGTGTGTTTATTAAAGAAATACATGACATATTTTCAGTTTTAAGCATGTGATTTATACCATATGGTAATGCAAATAATGTTACATAAAAAAACACAATCAACAGCCATGTAAGTCCTTAGTGTCTTGTTTGGAAGGATTTGAAAAATCCAATGGAAGGAATTGAACAAAGTAAGTTGTTTACATGATTGTCAAAAACAGCTTTTAAATCCATTCATCTAATTCAATTGTAACATCAAATGAAAAACAGAACAAAAGCATGGGCTATTCTCTAAAACTGGCAAACAAGATACATGTTCATATTACACATTTTCAAGCAGAGAAAAAAAATAAAAACTGACTCAAGTCAAGTTCAGGTTGAACAACTTGGTTTAAGTCATTATTGAGCCATCAGTCTTATGTTTGCTTCTCAAGTTAGGTTTTTTGGACTCTCTGAGAATAAAGTCTTGTGGTGGCCATAAAGAGCAAATGCACCAACACATCTGCACACTGTAATGATGTCATCCAACTGACAGTGAGTTTCCAAAGGGAGTGTGGCTCAGGTGTGGGGACAAAACAAAGTCCTGCGGCAGGATGGTTCTTGAAATTTATGGAATTACTGCATTTCTTTTTAAATTCAACCCTGTGTAAAGATAAGACATGTATAAAAATGTGGGGATGCTGATGCAGATTTTATAATAGCAAAATACTGACTGTGGTGGCAGTGGCAGGTGCTGTGTTGGAGCTGAATAGACCTTTATAGCGGCCCTTCTCTTCCTTCTCCTTAGTGCGGATCCTTTCCTCCATCGCACGCAGCTCCTTAGCCACGCATGGTCCCAACGAGGGGTCCAACTGCATAACTTTGGCGAAGTCTGAGCGGGCCTCTGCTTCGTTCCACACTGCAGCATGGGCCTTTCCTCGCTTGTAGTAGGCCTTGACATTATCTAATGTAATTGACATTACAATAATTACAATACTGCTTCAAGAATACACTGCAGAATAAAAGTGACAAATAAACTTGAAGGTTACAAAAAAAAGAATAAACTAGTGAGTAAAGAAAACTATAAAACCTCGAAACAGCAAATTATAAAATCCACTATGCCAGCTGAAAGTTGACTGTACCTTCATATTTGAAGATCAAGGACGAGCAGTGTTCGATGACTTCATAGTACTGTCCCTGCAGTAACTGGCATTGGCAATAATTCAGCAGCAGAGGTGTGATCATCAGATCCAATTTAACCCATGCTTCATCACCTGGTTGCTCCTTAACATCAAAATAAATGCATTTTTTGTTAATAATACCGTGCTACACAAAACATTAAAAGTAAGGATAACCAACTGACCTTCATTTGTAGGTTTTTCAGACAGGCTATGCCGTTGTAGTACTTTTCTGAGGCCTCAGCTATTTTCCCATCTTTGAACAGTTGATTGCCCTGCTCATGGGTTTGAGGCACATATACCAATTTCTCCTCATCTGTCATTGCCCATAGGTCCAGCTGGAAGGTTCCTGGAGGCAGTACCTAAGGAAGTTTAAGATGATTAATTATGCTGAATGTGTATCTGGAAATATATTGAGGGAAAAAATAAATAAAAAAATAGTAGGTGTCTTCTTCTCAACTCACTTCCAGAAGTTCGATTGAGAATACTAGAGGCTGTGGATGCGCCTGAAGATGGTCCAGGTCTTTGTTGCCCAAAGAGTGATGGGAGTGGATCTGTGCGATGCCACAGCAGTGCCTTTGTCCTTCCAGTGGGTCTTTACCAACACTGATGTTCCGGAGGGACTGGGACACCAATGGGTAAAGAGCTGTGTGCTGAGCAAAAGATCATCCCGGATAAAAAATTTAATACATTATTATAATCGAACAAGACAGATTTTTTTTTTTAATCTAGAGCAGTCAATGGCTGAATGTTATACATGAATAAAGCGTTTTTTTCTTCCACGTACTGTGAATTAAATTCTGCTAATTTTATACAAACAGTTAATTCATGTTTTGAAGTATAAGACAATGTATAATATAACATGTATATTTGTTGTAAAGAATTTCCGGATGGGGGTGAATAAAAATAATTTTGATAATAATAGTAATTATTATAATATAATATAATAATAATATTGATATGATAGCATCATAATACCTTAGTATCACAGGTAAAGTCAGATATTTCGCCTGGTCTCATGGTGATGACCAGTCTCTCCCACACTGCCAGTTTAAACTTCTTGCCCAGGATAAGCTCCATGGGTTTACTACGCCCCCCCATGGTCCGGGAGTCATCCAGCAGTGTGCCATCACACTGACTAGTACGGTAGTGAAAAATCACCTGGAAATAGAACAAGCCAGTTTATTAACACCAGTAAATAAAAAAATCAACTGTTATAACACAACATAAATTTAAAACATAATAAAGAAAAGATACAAATGCATTAAAGGTGTTTTCCAATTATTTATAGAAACTTTCACCTCATTCCTGTTTACTGTGCACTTATACAGCCACACACCCTCCAACTATATGCAAATAGTTGTTTTTTTTAATTATATACATACACAGGATTATACACTTGAAAATATGCATATACGCTTTCTATCATCAGTGCTTTGAACAGCCTGAGTGTATTTGTTAATGATTGAAAATTATGGTGTTTTGAAGTTTGTGATTATTATTAGTGATTAGTCCAGAATATGAACTGTCCAGATGACAGTTCATATTCATAAGAGGTCCCCCACCTCCATTCAGGGGGTCAGTGTGGACGTGATAGAGGAGTAAAAGTACTAGGGGAAGTATCTTGACAATAAACTGAACTGGGCCGTCTCTACTCTTAGAGTCGGCCGAGGTCCTTCAATATCTGCAGGACAATTTTCAAGATGTTCTGTGACTCTGTAGTGACCAGTGCAATCAGAGAAGAGGATTTTGTCCAAAAATCATGACTTCTGCACTTTCCCTCCCACCTGCTTCACAAGATGCTGGTCAGCTGCAAGAGCTCTTTCATCCAGACTATTATTGCCTCACTGCTCCACTGAGAGACACAGGAAATCATTCCTGCTGTCGCCATCAAACTGCTCAACTTTGTGCTATAAAATCCTCTTTATTGAGTTACTGTGCAATATTTAGTCAACTTGTAAAATTGCACATCTTCATGTAAATATCTCAAGTTAAATATACATTTATTTTGTTCAGATCAAGGGTTTATTTGATAAAAAACTGTTTATTTTTGTCTTTTATTCTATTGCGATACTGACATTACATTTGTTGATTTCATATTTTAACATGTCTAGTCATATTTTTTCAATCTGTTCTTTGTTTAGGCTGTTGTTGAAAGTAACTGAGTATTTTAGGTTTAGGTAAAGTGTAGAGTTGTATCCTTGTTTATGGTTTGAGACGTTTCCGTTTCAACTGTAAAGAAGTTCTTACGTCAGTCGAAAAGATTTTAACCAATAAGAGATAGAACAAATACATTGACATGTGCAGCTGTCCAATCATAACCCCTGTAGACGCCCCCAAGTCCCGCCCATAAATTTTCTTCATCTGATGAAAAAATGTAATAAAACCGAAGAGAATCAACATTACACACAACACAACCAACGCATTGATACACACGCATCCTTGCCAGGTGGCGTGAATAAAATATATGCTAAATGTATCCCGATGAACAGAGGAAGATGTCTGGTGTTAGCATGAGCTAGCTTGTTCTATGGTTAATTTCATCACCCTTTGAGGGCGCATCAATCTCTTAACAGACTGACAAGACTAGACTCTTACCTTTGTCCCATTTGGAAACTCGGGTAGCTCTCCTTTGCCGGGGCTAACCAGTTTCTTTATTATTCCTTCTTCCAAGAGCTTTCGTGCTACTTCCTCCATTCTTGAGCGTATCTGACTTTACGACAAATGACGACGACTGCCGACTCCCAGGCCCACAGCTCAGTGGAGTCAGCTAAATGGCGCCGCTGTCATGTTTCTGGTGGTTAATGAATAGTACATGTGCAGACAATTAAATAAAAAAGAAACAATATATTTAATATACACAATTTATTGTAATTTCACAGTCAAAGTCACAGAATAGAAAATGTGTAGAAAAATGAGAATTCATCTTCATATTCATATTGTGAAAACATCGTAAAATGCACCAAGTGGTTGAATTGGTAGTGGTTGTAACCAGTGCCACACATTAATAAAAAAAAAAAAAACATGGTAAAAATGGCAATTAAAATGTCGTTGAAGAAACAAAAAAAAAAAAAAAAAGAACACGTCATTTCTCAAAATAAGGCAAGTAGAACAGTTTGAAGCCTCGTCTTCCTCGCACAGCACAGCTTATATAAATGACATGGTACACTAGGCATAAACAGAGGCATAACATTTACACATTACATTACATTACATTAAGTATAAATGGCAAAAATGTAATTTAATGCAGAAGAAATAAATGTTTACCTCCAGGGATAAAAAGGAGAAACCCAGGAACAAAGAAAATGGCACTTGAAACACCTGCAAGAATTCAACATTGTCTCATTGCTTTAAAAAACAAAATGTGTAAACAATCTCTTATTCCTACCTGCTTTTGGATTCAGTTGTATTACAACACCAGTGAAAATCAGAGCTTCAAGAATAAACAAACAATATTCAGAATTAAAAGTGGGAGTCATACATTTTTGATTGGGCCTACTACAGGAAAAATGCTTTAGCTAGTAATAATAACTAAAGGTAACAGCTGTTAAAACGTTATTAATGTAACTAAAACAGAATGACATTTTTAGAAACTTACCAACTCCAGTAATGAGGAGAAGAAATGAGGCGAGTACAACTTTTCTATTGGTTTTGATCAACGGGTGAGAGACCCATCTGAAAAATATGTCATGGCAATTGAAATAGCTGTTGTTGGATACCTTTTGATCTTTGCTGAATATCACTGAAATTACCCGCAGCAGTGCGCAGACAGCTGTGTTACAGAACTCAAGGTGCTGAAGGACCACTGAGAGCTGCAGTAAGACAGGGTCGAAGGATCACTGTTTAAAGAAAGAGAAAAACCTCAGCGCAATGCCATGCTACAATAGAGCTTGAGGTCGACCGCCAAAACATTCCATTTGTGGGTGGACATGCCAAACGTTCATAGATACATTAGTAAAAACATTGTAAAAGAAAAAGAAAATCACCCCAAATTATCAGAATACTTTTGAATGCAAGTTTAGCATTTAACAGCTTATATCTCCCTTGGTTTAACAATAGAAAGAATTCTCTGAGATGTGACGACACAATCCTGAGCTCTATACCGGACCAATATGTAGTGTTGACGCTATATAAATATTTGTACTTACTTAATTTTAAAGAAGTTATTAAAAGTGGAATTTCCATTGTTGCCTAATGTTTCTTCATTTTCAAGATTCTGAAAAGACAAATAATGATATAACACGTGTATGAAGCGATGGATGTATCAGTGACCTCTCATTTACCTGGTACTTCAGGTTGGTGTGCTCAGGGGCCCCAGTAGAGGCCGTTGAAGAGACATTCTGTGGTTTAGAAAAAGACAGAGGGCCAAATGTCATTTCTCCAGCTTCTCTGTCTTTCTCCCTGCCTTTCCAACCCTGCAGTTCTCCATCGGACACAGCCCCCTCCTCGTCGCCCTCCAGCACAAAGGCGTCATCAATGCTGAACTGCGTTGCCATGGTGATAGCTTCTCAGACCCCGAGTTTCTTTGGTCTAATGTGCACTAAGGCACAAGAGTAAAATGTACACAATTAGACGTTTGGCACGCTACATTTGAAAAGTCATAAAACCACGTATGAAGACAACTTCAGATGTATGATGTGTAATATTATTTAACACTGTCTTTAACGGCGCTTTAACTTTTAAAACATTAACACATTGATCTGTGCGAAAGTATTGAAGGGGAATTTATCGTTTTCAGAGTTTGTTCGATTAATTTGCAGCGTCTTGGACAGAATAACTCAGGACTAACTTAACTGCTAACGTTACGTTGTTGTAGATTTCTACCATTGTTGTCCTCTTTCCGCTAGTCGGTCAGATGACCAAGTCTTTAACTTACTGTTTTAAACGGATTCCTTTCTCCAACACGGATCCATCCAGCTATTTTCTATTAACTAATTCTTCACATGATTGTCATTCCAGTTAGTTATTGTACTTAAAACTTTGAAAGTATGCGTTTTGTAACGACGACAAAAAGCTTTTCGAAGTTTGCTGCTTTCCTAAATGTTTTTTTTAACACCCGGCTCTCGATTGCAAATGTCTGATTCCGCCCAAAATGCTTTGAGCCAGCCAACCCAACCGAGCACAGAGTAGTTGATCGACAACAGGTAGGTAGACTATCAAATAGACACCCCACTGACGAAATATATGATTACCAAGTGTTGTCGTAGAAATTGCTTTAAAAACTTCTAAAAAATCTTAGTAAATTCACTCAATTTATATAATCATTTACAGCTTGCTTGCTTGCTTTAAAAAATAAAACTCAGACCCGATAATGTTAAAGATATATGCTCAGACCACAATAAAATAAAATAAAACATAAATAAAAATGTATAAAAAAAAAAATATATATATATATATACATCTACTCTGAATTGCAAAATACCCTGGTGTAACAAATTTCCAAAATTGAGAAATCATGTGATTTCCAGTCAGAGAACCACCATTATCCAAACAAACACGTCTAAACAAACAATCACTGCCACAGATAGGTCACTGCTGTTGAACTATTAGAGACAAACCCAGAAGATTAAGCCTAGTTAAACTTGTGAAGACTCTGGACACAACATTATTTGAAGGTTGAAGGTAACATTTTAATATCTGTAGATTAGTCCTTTCCTTAAATTATCATGATTGTTGTACATGTACACATTTGTTCATAGATATTGTTGTACTACTTTACAAGCAGGTAAGATTTTGCTAAATGTATTTAACTTCTTATTTATGCAGATGAATCTGTGGGTGTTTTGTCTTATACTGAAGATATTTTTAAAGGTAAGCCAGCACATTAAAATAATTAAAATTAATTTCTCAGTGATAACTTTGCATTGTATTTACATTTACATTTCTCTCTAGTTGTGTACAGGCACACATATCCAAGTTGTGCCTGGATCAAAACTGGAACTGCCATGTTTTCCATTCCCGACAGACCTATCAGGAATTCCCATCTGGAAATTCAATGGTAGGTAATTCTCAGACATGCATTTAATACACAGATGTACAATATTATGATAGTTTTTCATTGTCCCAGGGGAAGACATAATTTCCGTGGATTCCGTGATTACCAATGCCACACACATAACCATATCTCCTGTGAATGCTGCAAATCAAGGCGAGTATGTGTGCTCAGTGATGGACCCAGACCAAAATGTGGAGATGAGAAGAACTTACTCTATCGTCGTTGATGGTGGGCTATCATTTTTTGAGAATATTGATTTGTGTTGATATAGGAACTTAAATCTGAATATTTTATCCTGCAGAATTAATCAGCTATACCAGGCTGGTGGGAGAAGGAGCCAACGCCCACCTTCCGTGCAATATTTTATCTCATCATGAGCACAAGGGCAACGCAGTGTGGTTCAAAGAGACGGCAAAGGACAATAAAACAAGAATTTTGACCACTGCTGATGGTACATTGAGTGACGATGGAAAAGCGGCACTGCTCTACCCCATGGACCATGACCAGACAATGACACTAAGAGAAGTGACCATGGAAGACCAGGGGCTGTACCACTGTGAATTCCCTGAAGGCATCAAACTCAGCACAGTTAAGCTTATTATTACATGTAAGAGACTTTTTGTAATGTAACAAAATGCAAAAAAGTTAATCTAATCTTGGTGCCCATCTTCCAGCTCCTCCAACCCCCATTCCTCATTCATGTGAAGGCTTTTCCACTCCCTGGGAAGAATGTGAGAGTGACCACGACCATAGCCGAGTCACTGGCACTGTCATGAAAGAATCACTGACAGAGTTTTCATTTAAACTTTATTCGGTCATCAGAGAATCCCACTCACAAAAAAACCTGCTCTTTTCACCCATAAGCCTCACTGGAGCTTTGACACATTTGTTGTTAGGTAAAAGAGTAAGAATCTTTATTATTGTATATGCATATTGCATTGTATTCTACTGTTATTGTAAAAAAAACTATAATGTCTTTGATCTTTAGGCGCAAGGGATAAAACCCGTGCAGCGCTTGAGGGGGCTCTCTCTCTCCCTCCCATGTTCCACTGTGTTCACGCAGAGATGAAAAGACTGAAAGAGAAGTTATCCGTCTCTTTGCAAGTGGCGTCCCAGATCTATTTCAACACACGTATTGCTTTTACTAAACTAAAAATAGTTCATAGTTCAAGCTTTACAATCTAAGTTCAGGTTTGATCAATATTCATTTTTCTTTTTGCTTGTTTCCTCTTTTCAGAATTCAATCTCAGCGAATCTTTTATAAAGCAGTCGGCTGAATTTTATGACTCAGAGCCTGTCAAGCTGACGGAAGACAGCGAAGTGAACGTCCACATGATCAACAACTGGGTGGCTAATAAGACCAACAATAAAATCCCTCAACTGGTGAAGTCTGTTTCTCAACATACACAGTTGATGCTTCTCAATGCTGTGTCCTTTAGTGGTCAGTGAGTTGGTCATTAAATGGACTTGTTTTGTTTTTGTTTCTTAAAAATAAATGAGAAGTTTTGTGTTTTTCAGGGATGTGGATCATACAGTTTGATGAAAAACCCTCGAAAGGACACTTTACAAAACTGAATGGTGACTTAATTAAAGTTCCGGTTCTAAGAAATGATGAGTTTCAAGGATCTATGGCGTTTGTACAAGAGCTGAAAGCACAGGTAAAATGTGTTACATTCACAAATACTAGAATTGGCAGAGACTTAATAAGTATTGGAAGGTGTAACTTCCATCCACCTCAGTTCATGTTAATGAACACAAGATACATACTGTAAACATGGCAGTTATGGGCAGTTCAGAATGTTGTAGGGCTGTAGTTCTGTAGTTCTGTTGTTTATCGATGCAGCAAATAATCAGTTGTTGTTGTCAACCAAATTCTTTATTAGTTGCGAAGTATAATTATTTTAAGATAATAAGGATGTACAGCAGACAGGAGACCATAAGTTAGATAAAACTCTTTTCACTAAAGATGCCATTTTCTAGTACATCCCTGGATACTGTACATATTGTAAGACCTTAATCATTTTGAGAGCTTTTTCCAGCATTCCTTTTTAGTCAACTAATTGATGACCAAAAATTTATTGTATTTGGTCGACCGCAGCCCTAAGATATTATTCTGTGATATCAACCAGAGTTGATTTACTTAACACTGACACCTCCCATTGTTTGTCTTTTCAGGTGATGAAGTTTGAACTGACAGGAAACAACAGTCTATACATCCTGCTGCCTCAGACCCACAAACTCACTGACCTGCAGCAGGTGGAGTCCAGGCTGACAGATACAGCTGTGCGTCAAATGATAGACCAAGTGAAAGGAGCATCTCCACAGCACATCCAGGTCACCCTGCCCCAAATCAAGCTTAATGTTGAACAAGACATGAACGTCATGATGAAGAAATTAGGTTTGATTTTAATATCCCTCTCAATCATACCTTATTACAAAACATGCCTCACACTGTATATTGTTCATGTTTCTTTCCTTCACAGGACTATTTTCACTCTTTGAAGGAGCCAACCTCTGTGGCCTGTATACTGAGGAACCACTGATTTTGGATGAAGCCAAACACAAAGCCTTTCTAGCACTGACAGAGAAGGGAGTGGAAGCAGCTGCTGTCACTGCTATGGGATTCTCCCGATCTTATCTGTCATTCTCTGCCCTCCGCCCCTTCATCCTGTTATTGTGGAGTGACACGGCCCAAGTACCTCTGTTTATTGGCAGAGTGACTGAGCCATGAGGGTCCTATGGTGTAAGAAAATATACATTTACCAGTAGAGGTCCAAAGTGTCTCCATAATACCATACATATGAAGATCATAATTAAAATATTTAAAACAATGCTACTACTGTTGTTCTGCCCCCTACTCAACTTGTAATTGAAAGGAAGTTCAATAACACAGAAACAACTTGATTTATTTTGCAAAGTACTACACAAACTGGCCACATGATGGCAGCCATGCCTTGTGATTGACCAACAGTGAATACACAAACCGTAAGATGACTTCTCATGTATTCCTCCTTCTGCATTGTCACTAATGACCAATACCCTTTTAAGGAAGACAACTGTCAACATTTGTGACGAGAGGAAAAGTTATTAAAGCAGTAGCTCAGTTTGTAAGGTCAAGCAAAGAAGCGAATACCCTGATTCATTGTAGTTGCTAATGTAGCCCATTACACAGCAGCAGGAGAGAGAATAACTAAGTGTGCAAACACATGGGCATTTTGCTGGATTAGCCAAGGTTGCACTCTTTTACACCAGCTCCTGATGATTGCAAAACATGCGGCTGTATTTGCAGATAAAAAGATTACATAAGCAGAGCGGGGTTAATAGACAAGAGCCTGAAATATTTGGTGTCTGTAAACAAATCCACAAATCCAGCACAGCCCAGAGACAGAAATAGGCGACACTTTGAGCAGAAATATGAGCTCAATTTAATCACTGTCGCTCAGTCCGAACCCAAACGGCTAAATTATCCCCCCAAATGTGCTCCTGATGCACTGATAACTGGTTGCTGTTTCGGTTTGATTATCTCAGAGTTTAGACATGCATAGAGGAAGCAGAATCCAAGCCTTGAATTAGGAATGTGTTATTAGCTTTTTTACATAAGCCCTTTTATTCTCTAAAACATGGGGAAATTGTTTTCTGCTATATCAACAAGACATTCACAAGGTTAGAAGGACTTAAAAAATATGCGTAACTAATTCATTCAAAATTCTAAAAGAAAAAAAAATGTCCCCTCTGTTACTCTTGTCTAAGGCCAAGCGGCAGTGACAAATTAAATGAAATAATACATTATGAAATAGTCTCATTAATGCTTCCTGCTAGCTCCTCCTGGATTTAAATTGCATTGGTTATCTTTCTCCAGGATAAACCTCTCGTGTCTGATCCAAGTAATTTGCAGACATGAACTTGCCACTGTCTCTCGCCCCGTCACTACTCCTGCCTCCAGTCCGGACCATGAAATATAAGCCCCACACACTGATGTTAATAGGTCAGAAATAATGGAGTGAGTGGAACATTGATCACAACAATGGCTCCCACTGATAGCTCATGTTAATTTTCCACACACGCTTTCCCAGGAGAGTATCTAAGTCTGGATACAGATGATTATTATCCAATCAAAAGGCTATCTTTCAAATTAATCTAGGTAATGTTTCCCCGGAGGAATAATTTACAGATTTATATGTGACCGCCTTGGTAGAATAGAGCACTGAAACTAAACATGCAGAGTGGAATAAAGTAAACCTTAATGTGGGTTTCAAATTCCTGTTTATAGGTGAGATTTTAAGGACTTTTGACCATTCATGAGATATATACCCAGAAACCCATGGATATGTACTCAGTGTTTGTTCAAAAGATCTACTTGGGCAAATTTCCTTCTAAAATCTCTACATGCATTCTACAAAATGTATGATGATTTATATTCTCAGGTCATAAATACTGGTCAGAGGTGACACAAAATAGTCAATGTCATCTTGAAGCTGCTCGGCCTTGACAAAAAGTCTGATACAAATGATTGACAGCTTGTCAGTGTTTCCCAACATCAGCACTAGGGACCACAGAGTTGTGTTGACGGCAAAGGGACTTTAATGTTTGTCTGTCTTGTCCTTTTGTCATTTCCTCACACCTCTGTGCCTTTCTCCAAAAATGGACATGTGAAGTTTCCAATGGAGCAGATGTAAATCCAAACAGACAAAACTACACAGACAATGTAGGCACTCATATTTGCTAAAAGTCCATTGTGCGCATACACACAGAAACGTCAACACTCACACACATGAGGATGTCTAGAAAGCCACTGTCACTTAAAGACAATGAAAGACATAATAACAAGAATACTGAGACAGGTAAAGGTACAAATCCACCAAATGGATTTTTTTGTGCTTTATAATGGTGTTGTTTGCATCAAGTCAACAACCACTAAAATATGTCAGATTTACCCTCTAAGCATCGTAGACCACATCATGAAGCACTGGCATGCACACATGCTTGGCCCAAATTCACTTTGAGAACTGGTTCTTCATTGGGTGTAGAATGACAGAATTATGAGCGACATCCACTATACACAATCTTGTGTGAATTTCTTATGGGGACATTGTCACAATTTTGTTTACCTTTAAAAATATATTTAGATTATATCTTACCACTAAGACTAAGATTAGTATTAATACCATATACTAATACTTGGTCCAGTACGCATAACAATAAATGACAACTTGTATATCCACCATTATTGCATGTTTTAGCCTTTGCTGTGGTTTCTGCTTTGCTCGGACAGAGCTTTCAGCCTTCTTTTAGTCAGGGCATATGTCAATGTGTGCATCTGTGTGTTTTTCTCCAGCGCCTTGTGTGATCTAGTCCGGTTTGTCATTGCTGGGGGCTCCTTGCTGCGTCAGTGTATGCCAGTATTCCACTTTCTTCCCTTTGTTTTTGAGACAGTCGAACCAGTGTCTGAGTCTCTGTCCACTTGCATTGATCCCCAGTTCCACTCCGCCTACATGGATAAAAGAGACAGAAAATAAATAATATATATTAAAAGGTAGCTTCCTAAATTGTATTTTCGTTCTATTCATAAATGTGTTATAAGCTAAAAAATAAAAACACTATTAATGACCCATACTTTCTGCAAAAAATAGCACCCACACATAAAAATTAAGAGAATACAACAAAGAGACAATTTAAGTCATTTTCTCCAAAGCGGAAAAGCACGTAACAGGAAAGATTGCGATAACAAAAGATTTATTGAAAGAACAAGGCCATTGACTAGGATTGATGTTAGGTGTGTTCATATGCAGAGAAGCAGGATATGACTCAAACTGAGGGGAACAGAGGTGACAACACTGTAGACTGTCGAGCAAAGACAGGCGCTGCAGTTAGCCCGCTGACATTATCACAATACTACTCCCTTGGCTGGGATTGGGCATCTAATGGGGCATAAAGTTTTAAACACATAATTTTGGCAATTCGGCTGCCACTGGCATCTCAGAAATAACTGCCTTGTGCTCTCCCATGGTACAAGGATTGCACATATGTGGCTGTTACCACTTCAGTGTTGTGGGTTCGCTTCCTGTCACAAATGTTTACCAAATGTCTCTTCCCCCTTTCTCCCCATTTCACGATTCAGCTGTTCTGTCAATTAATGGGCTTCTGACCAAAACAATCTTTTAAAAAAAAAGGGATGATTGCTGTTAAATCTGAATAAGTGGAACTTTTCTGCCTGAGACCGTACGTAAGCATAGTATGTTATGGTCGGTTCATTCTTATCTTCTGCAAAACAGTGCAGAGGGTTTAGGCCGAGTCAGAGAGTTTTGACAGGGTAATCACGTAGACTAGTACGTCACCTTCACCCATGCCCCCGCGGCTCTCCCACATCTATGGAGGAGATCGATGAGGTGTTGCCTGAGCCGACGGGATGCAAGTGACAAACGAATGGTCAGCCAACGTGACGAGACAAGTGGGGGGACGGCAGAAGGATGAGGCTCCACTGGAGGAGATCAGATACATGAGGCAGGCATGTGTAGGTGGATGCCAACCGTTTTGAAGTAGTCGCCTGTCTCTTATTGAATGCTAAGAAAAGCCTCAAAGGGACTAAAAAGGGGTGTGCAATATATTGTAAATGTAAGTCAAAATATTTTTGAACTATAAGCCTGGATACCGACTTTACGGTATCAAAATGTAATATACCGGTAGTACACCACAAAAATATAGCATAATTACATATCGTAGTATCATATTCTATTAAGCATCTAATATTACTTGTCCATATATATTACATATCCATGTGTATGAAATCATTAGCTCTTGTCACTTTATTAAACAGATATATTTCAATAAGTAATACTGTCCAGCAGAAAAAAGGGTATTCCCCCCACTACACTCCATATTAATATTCTAGCTAAGAAAGCGTTCTATAAATATAACACATAATATCACAGACTAATGTTATGTAATAATGTTACCCTATACTGTGCATGTACGCTATGCAGAGTTTCCCGGTATAAAATTTACTTTAGGCCATTATAGCAACACATATGATTAAGACTAATAATACATTCGGCTTTAGTGAAATTGTAATTGTTTTCTCTGTTTATATCACCACATTCCTCTGTATGATAGGACTGCATGCCTTTCGTTCTACCCTGAAGGTCGGTAATTCAAAGTGCTACACATCCCAATGTCTCTGTGCGTAAACAAATTAATTAGCCGTGCAAAACCCTAATGATTTTCCTTGGTTTTAACGGCTAAAACAGTTTGCACAAATGACGCTTTCATCATTTAAGACTTGTAGACTTAATAGTGACATTCATGAGTCAGGCTTTGACCTCATAAATGGGCCAATTAGGGAAAACATATCAACATGCAAGGTGCCATAACAACAACATAAACATGTAACTACTGGGTTCCCAAATGCGTAAAATGAAATGCCACGCTGGTAAATTTTCCAGTGTGCAATTGTTTTACTTTCCAGAATTCAAAGGAAGGAGATTAGCCTTCAAAGATGGGAGAACAGCGCTTGTATAATGTGCCCTCTCTGTGTGGAATACATGAATACTAAGCATTGCAGGAAACACTGAAAGGTTTAGACTCCGTTCTGTGTGGAGAAAAATAAATTCTTTGACGTATGTAGCCCCATGATTTATTGCCTGTGCTTTCCTCAGTATTAGCGCCTGTCTCACACTCACTTTTCTCCTCTGCCCATCTCTAAAATCTCACCTTTTACCGCCGACATGTTCTGTATCTTCTGCTCAGCCTATTAGTGCGCTTGTTAGTGCTGGCTGTCCTCATAGTTCTACACTTAGATTGTCCTTTATCAATTCGTTACCACCATTCTTCTCTCCGTGTCTGCGTCATTCTTCTCCCCAGTCCCAATTAACATAACTGGCAGACGGCCGTAGCCAGACCTGTAATGATAACGGTCAGGGGAAACGGTTGTTATCTGGAGCTTTGCGTTCGACTGATGGCCTTTTTCTCCCGGCGGAGCTAATCACTCACTGGGCTTATCTTAACGCAGAGTATGTCCCACCGAACCCTTGCCCACCCGCCCAATCAAACGTTCGAACATGCAACCGCAGAGACTAAGCGCTTTGATCTGAGGGCCTTCAAGCGTGCGGGGCGGTAATCCATTCCCGCTGCGCATCACCAGTAGCTTCCCATCATTCCTTAAGCTCCCCCGGGTGCCCCACTTGCTCACGCACGGGGCCAGGCCAAAGCTGTTTAGCAGTTTGGTGGAGCGGCAAGCAGCAGTGCCAAGACCACATTGAGAAGATCCAGTGAAAACCATTTGGCTTTAAGATTTTTATTCCCCTTCCTTTGAATCTCATAATTACTCCTCTCTCTCGTTCTCGCTCTCACTCTTCCTCTTTCTAATCCCCAATGATGCCCTCACCCACCCTGTTTTGATGTTTTTTGCAACAGCACATCATTCATTCAAAAACACTGCTTCACATTCCTTATGCTATCTTCTTTATTCATCCCATCGGCAAATCAGTCTACCTACCAATGAAGTCGTTGCTCATTCCCAAATCGTAGTCCCACACAGAGATCTCTAGGGTTTTCTTTGCCAGCTGGTCCAGGGACACTTCATAGGAAAACTCCTGTGCAGGTGGCACACACAAGCACATATTCGTATCAATGATTCATTGGCACATGAAAGGAGAAGCATAATGCTACAAGAATATCTCAAGGCAAATGAAAATGTAAGTTTAATGGCAGCTCTTCAGTACATGTAATGTTGAGGACTATTAGAAGTCGAGTGGTACCTCATTGAATTCAGGGTTAAGAGTCTTCTTCTTCACTGATGTTTTGTATTTGGACTTTTTCCCCATATCAGGCTGCAAGACGCTGGAAAATAAAAAAAAAAAGGTCAGCACTGAGCCCATAAAGTGGAATCATAACAAGGTACATTGTATGATCCTGCACATGACTTTCACAACCTTGCAAGCTTTCACACTAAATTTTTTAAAAGCACCAGCTTCCCCGCAGCTCTAAGTTCACTGTTATCTTGTTCACCATTAGCCTCCTTGGATACCCAGAATGTATTTATGCATTTGGCACTGCTGAATGTGTACACTGACTTGTAAGTAGAAATCCTCCATACTGCTGTCGTATTTTTAGTACTAGTGCTTTACTCTTAACTATCTGATGCCATTTTCTTTAGCTCACTGAAGCAATTAAACAGGAATGTTGGAGGAAGAGGTGTAAAAGCAGGAGAAAATCTGCCAAGCTATATGAACTATGAGTTTGATTCCCTGCTCCGACAATTTGCGGAATGTTTTCTCTTCTCTTTAATCTACACTGTCCAGACTAATAAAGCCTATGGGCAAAAAAAAATCATTTAAAAATAAGAAAGAGAGAGAGAGAGAGAGAGAGAGAGAAAGCAATTCACAGCAGCAAGATTCAGATCTCTGCACAGTTAGATTGACCAAAGTATTATGCATTTGTTCTGAAACCAATGTGAACACAATCTGATGTTCCTCCTATCTATGGCTGACTCCGACCTGACCTTGGATGTGCAATACTAAGACAAGAACAACATCTATATACATGTTTTAGTGCCTTTTACAGATGCAATGGAACTGTAAACAGGCAGTTTTGCGTAAGGGATAGACAACTTCAAAAGGCAGAGACAATACACTCCATGATCTGAATCACGCCAAGTCAGTGGAAGAAGGAGGTGACAGAAAGATGACTTGAGGGCAACAATGGTCGTCATCAGCATAAATTCAGAATCAAGATGTTGGGCCTCAGAGTGAGATATCTCGCTCCTCCAGCCTTCCCTGGACCAGTGACGAGTCCTTGCCTGACAGCTGATGCATGAGATGGGCTCAAGGCTGTCAGTGTGCGGCCCAAATCAGAGCCAGAGAAAGACGGGGCGGTGGAGGAGTGGAAATCAGCAGAAGGCCGGAGGAGAGAATGATAGTGAAGTCGGTGTACATTAACCCGCAGTCCAGGAAATAAATGCCACGTGATAAAGGCAGATTGACAGGCCGCAGCTGTACTATTATGAGTAGTTGTGTTGACAGTGGATATGTAGGAACTCATTATTTCTGACATGACTTATGGTGATCACAACCTTCTCCGGCTCAACGTCAAACACAAATGGATTTTCAGGTATTTAAATAACTGCAGGGAAAAATGGTCTGGTAGAAATGGCCCTGAATCTTACATCAGGTTTTTTGACAAAATAATGATCGTGAGGTGAAAAACATATGAGTCATCGTTAACAATCCATCAAGAAAAAGTCAAATCAATCATATACAACTTCCTTTTTCATTCAACAAATCTTATTTTATGTGCATATAATCTAGTTATCCAAGTTCATTGACAAATTTAAACAATTGGTGCATGTGCAAATTAGTAGACTACATGGGAGCAGTGTATAACGCAAAGAAAGTATATTTTGGCCACTCGGCAGTCACAGATGAACACGTTATTCAAGAATTTTGGTAATTTATGATCATTTTTCTGCGTATGTGCTATGGATCTGTGTGTTATCTCTATAATAACTGATGATGCATATATGCAGATAGAAACACAGTGAGTGTATCAGTATAGTGTATGGATTCATTAGGTCACATAGGTTATAGTCATACCTTTATTTTACAATCATGCTCGTACCTTGAAGTGTTTTGGCTGCACGCTGCTGCTTTACTCTTGGTTTTACTTTGCGATGTTACAGGCCAGCTCATTTAAACCGATTTTGGAGCCGTCTTTCTACTTGGAGCAGTAGGACAACAACGCCATCTGCAGTATGACTTCGTCAGAACTGTATCCCAGATATGAGTAAGTTCGTACGCCCCCTCATCCCCATTTACCGCCTGGTGTGCCTGTTTCCGTCATGTCACAGCAACATCAAGTGACACTTCCGAGGAAGGTGGAAGAGTGCTGCTGAAACCTGTCAAGGTACGACTCTAAAATACAGGTCTAACTATAAGAAATCCTAAACTTATAGTGAGTGAGTCCTGAGTCCTACTGAATGTTCATTTGTCCAACACTATAAGCTGAAGATTTGTTTGCTTGTTTTTTCCATATCCAACAAATCAACTTGCTGTTGTTAGCTGTTAGGCTTGACTTTACAAGATAGTACTCTCAGTTATAGAATCTGCAGTATTCATAATGACTTGGGCTTTAAGGCTCTGGATCCTTGGCTACTCTCTCACTCATGATGACATGTAAGGACTTGTGTTGACAGATGGAAAGCTGTATTTGCCAATATTGTATGCTAAATGACCATTTTCACCCTGAGACAATCAGAGCTTATCCTAAAATACATGTCTCTCTTCACCGGGAAGAAAGCAGAAAAAGGAGGAATCAATGAGGAGCAGCCAAACAAAGGCAGAGTTTGACCAGGCGTCTGTGAGAAGGTGAGCGCCCGAGGGACGCCCTCGCTGAGCCGTGCCAAATCACATTTTACATGTGGCTCTGACGCGGTGCTGACAGAGGAGGCCAGTTGACAGAAGAACATGACATCATTTGACAGCAACACTTACAATAATGATGAATAATAGTCTGTACTGCTGGAGCCCAACTCTGCCTGAATAACTGTACATATTTCAATGGGAAAAATAATTTAGCCCTGTCTGCTGCACAGAGATAGGAGGGATTATCCACTTTTTGAGAGGTTTTCTATGAAAATGTGCGGTTGTTGTTGTTACATTACACAGTTCACTATGGTGATTCGCAAATTGTGTTGACCACAAGTCAGTCAGACAGACAGCAAATATTTTATTTAGGTACATACACCCAGTAAATAAAATCAAACATATATTCCTAATGGTTTTCAGCTACTTGATGTAATATTTCATGCTGCGTGTTCGTTCTTGCATGGAAACATGGAAAGACTATATTGCAGTATTTTGAGGAATGCACTCTCATTCGCTCATTGCTTATCTTCAGTTTATCAACAAGCAAAATAAAAGTGAAAAAGTGAGTATTGCCTTTTGATTTCTATCAGGCTAATATACTTTTAAGGACTGAACATGAAGCAGAAGAAATTTTTTTCAGTAAATGGGTGAAAACGAAAACTCTACGTGAGAAGGAAACATCAAAGTGACAAAATGACAAGTCAAGATGCAGTGGGAGCAAGTGAGTTGAAACAGACCACAAACAGCACAAAACAGAAACATGTTTTTCAAAGTGATAAAATAAGTTGAGTGACAGTTGGAGAGAGGAGCTAAATATATGCTCTGTGCAGAAAGCACTCATGAATTTAATTTCTCACGAGCATTCAGAGGACAAGAGAGAGAGCAGGAATGACGCTGGGTCAGCAGGAAAACTGACATATTTAGCTTTTTTTTTCCTTTTAACCTTCTCATGTTAAATTTGCCAGAATAACCTTTGCACGGAGGATAGCTTCACCATACGGACAGAAGCATGGAAAGAACCAGTCAATTGGGGGGATTTTTAAATGTCCATGTTTTCTCGTGAGGTGAAAACAAATAGTGTTGAGATATTTCTGACCTTTTGTCACTGCAATGACCAGTGAGGAGTGAGTGTGAGTCAGAGAGAGGAGCCTCCAGGACAAACACAGCAGCACAGGCCACAGAGACTGGCACCAGATCAGCTTTAGTTACTTGCTGCATGAGATCAACTTGAAAAGATATATAGAAACCCTTATTGTTGTGATACGATTGTTCATGTGAGGAGATAGTCGTTCCTTGCAGACAGTTTAGTGATACAGTATTTCTTTTTCTTTTTTTGCTGAATTGTATGGTTGACAACAAATTCTGAAATAAATGTGTTTAGAGTGCATATGACAGGTTAGACTACACATCTGATTATATTTCAGCGTTTACTAAAAAATGTTGCCTATTTTTCCCCAGTTTGACTATTTTTAAGTTTATAATTGTACTTCCTGGTTGGACATGACAAAGATAGAGAGGTACCTAGCAACCATATTGTAAACAAGTGCCAAAATCCATACATATTACATATACAGAGTTGCGTGTAAATTATCTCTGCATTTTGGATGGAATGTCTCTTAATAATGATTTCTGTTTTAGAACACTACTTCCTGTAATTTTCAACTATTACTTTTAATATTTTCTACACAAACTGCTACTTGACTGATGTAAAATTATGATACATATTTACCATGATACTATTCCACCAAACAAAGTAAACTTGGGAGTCCAACCTGAGTTTCCGAGTTAAAATTCCAATTTGAGTTTGTGTTAAAGCCCATTTTTCCGAGTCAACAAAATAACTGCCACACAAATAACAGTGGCTACAAACTAATATTTACTTATGAAAAACACAGAAATAATACTTTTAAGAAGACATTCCAGAAGAGCTTTACTGCAAACAGCCAAAACAACTTATAATGCAGTGGATGTATCTAAATAATGACGCTTGAGCCATAATTTCCAACAAACCATATTAGCAACAAGAAATTACTAAATCCAAATAGCATTTTTTTTTTTTCTCAATGTAACAAATACATCTTTAATATCGCCACTTCATTCCAAATAGTAAACAGACATACAGTCAAAGTAAACAAAAATAATATGATATTGATTTTGTGGTTTGAGAACTGCTTAAGGAATCAATAACATTCTAAACACTGTGACAGAATGAATAAGGAACTGTAAGCGGACCCCTGAATGATGAATAAATAAAGTAAAAGCAAGTAAGGAAAATGAACCAGAGCCTTTACAAAGCTTGCAAATCAATGAGAACGTAAAAGACTGAGTGGTTTTGTGTGACAGATATGGGCTTGGAAACAAAATACAACAAAAGACATAAATTGTGAAGATAAGTAAGAAAAGACGGACTGAATTAGGAGAGAGATGCAGTGTGTCTCTACCTCCAGTTTCTTGGATCAGAGAATAAGTTCTTGGTAGTTTCACATGAACTGCCTCGTGAATGATGAGCAGTTGTGTGCTTGAGTGGACTAGAGTTTCCACAAGCTCTTAATAATTTACTTCATTGCCGCACTTCCCTCAAAGACTAATTCATTTTAGAGTAAGGGTGCAGAAGAAGATGGTTTTGAATAGGTGATTAGATTTTCTACTGTGAGCTCATCAGAGACAGACAGGAACAAATTAAAGCCCTTGTATTGATTCATTTGCATATGTTGTGCAGCGTCTTTTAAGGTGAATCTAGTGCCTTGGGCTGTTTTAAAAATGCAGCATAGAGTGTTACAAGCAAAAAAACAGAAGTTACAGACAGGCGCTGCACTACAAGTAAGTTAAGAAATCATCCCTAAACATTGTGCCTCACAAAGGACCAGGCGCCAGAGGAGCAAATCAATATCTAGGAAAGATGAAAAAGGATGCCTCAGTGTGTTTGGAGGAAAAGACTTGTCTTTGGTTTTATCCTTTTCTCTTTTTCAAAACAACAGACTTCCTCTCGGCTTTAACAGAAACTTCAAACTCAATACACTTTCTTACTAACAGTCAATTTAAACCTTTTTTTTTTCTTTTCTCAGACCCACATTTTGGCCTTTTGCTTATTCCCATTAAGCTCAGAAATGTTTCTTTTCAGATCTACAATGTGATTATGTAACATTAGGGCCAAGTGATCCTCGCCTGGCAGCCAGAGCACCTTCCTCTTTTTTTCCAAACAGATCATTTCATTCATATTTCATTTCATACTACTGCTTCATCTGATGAAATTCAGAATCCAACTGCATGAAAAAAAAAAAAAAAAACATGTAGAAAAGCTTAGATGTCAGGGTCTAGTCTCAGCCTCATGCTGAGATTGCTCCGGCAAGAATAATTAGTGATTCTGCCTGCCCAAGCTAGAGCGGTCAACTGTGCAACTTTATAATAATATCACAGTATATCCAAAATCAAAATTCCCCAATGTTGAATTGTAAAACTGTATTTTAGAACAAGTGCTTTGTAAGTACAAGAGTAACATGATATGGTAAAGGTTCACACTTTCATATAGGGCTGTAGCTTCAAAGCTTTCAGAACACTCTTACATCAAGGAACCACTCACCCATTCACACACGCATTCACACACCAGTGTACACAAACACACACCTGTGGGTTAGTGGATCTGACTGCTTTACCAACAGTGAGTGAGTGAGAGTGAGACTCAAACCGACAATGTTCGGACTAGAGGAAAAACACTCTGACCGAGCTACTGTTGCCTCATATTTGGTGGAAAAAATACTTACTCTCAGAAAATATGTGGACATACCATAAAAAAAATTATCAGGTCAAAAAAGCCTTCTTGTCCACGTGAATGTATAACTGTACAAAGCTTGACGTAAACTGCAACAAATTGCGACTTTAAAAATCCTTTTGAACAACAAACAGGGTGATCCGTGTCTGTCCTCTTGCCTCCCACTGCTGGAGGTGGAAGCAGGTTAAGCACACCGGGCACATCAAAGATTCAACTGTGTGGGTTTTTATAGTCAACAGTAAAGGCCATTGAGGCAGCTTCGCTCTGTTGAACACAACCACTCCACTTCAGTTTCCCCACAAAACCTCTTCATCATTCTGAATGGGCGGTGACAACAAAACACCTTAAAACGCATGACAATACCAAACGCAATCCATGAATGTCAACTTTTAAAATAATTAAATCATTTTCCACTTTTCCAAAAGGTTTGAAGTCAAATTTCCATCCCACATTCCACCATACTGATCTGAACAGAGGAGACAGCCCTGGATAGTTCAAAGTGTTTATTTGTTTTGAGATATATAAATGATGCTGCTGAATCCTACATATTTCACAGTTATAGAAAAAAAAGGAGAACAAAGTAAGCAAAGAGCAATGGGCGTTCAAGGGAGGTTGGGGAAAATGTTCAGAATGATGGCGTCTTTAATGCAGAAAAGTAAACCAACCAAACATCCATGATTCACTCCAAATATAACTTTGAGTTGGTAAAGAAGAAAGGAGAACAATTACAATGGTCAAAAGCTCTTAAAAGTCGATTTAGCTTAATACCTGTCTTTTAAATTAACTTGAATGTCAAAAGCAGGGGCGATTGAGTCAAATGAAGCTTTTCAGCAAAAAGAACCAGAGAAAATCAGAATGAAAAATCTGATGAAAAAAGAAAACTAGACACAAGACTTAAAAAACTAATGACTATACATTTTGTTTAGTTTTCTGCATCGTCAGCATTTCTTCCCACCTGGCTCTTACTAATAGACCTGTCACTTTTTGTGAGCTGTAAACAGTCAAAGCCTGCACTCTATCCCAGGAAATGTTATTGGGGTATCCTTCAGCCCCTCTAAAGCGGTGAGACCACAACACTATTACCTTTTATTGCATCATTTTTCCCAGGTGCCAAACCCAAAGTGGTGTGCAGCTGGATACAATTAGCCAGATAACTCACTGGTCGAGTTTTGTGACGTGACTTACATTTTAACAAAGGGGTCGGAGTAGCCGTTGGAGTCCATGGCGGCCAGATGGGCACAGCGTATGATCCCCACCAGTAGGCAGCCCTTCTCTGTGTTATAGCAGAGCGACACCAGGATGCGGCCGCGCTGGAGACACAGGGAACAAGCATCAGACAACCTGCACCTGCTTCCACCTGACACGTCCCGCTTTCGTAAATACACACAGTGGGAATCCTCTGTTTTTGTGCCCGCGCCATGAAAAATGCATCGGCTTAAATAATACAAGCAAATAAAGCTTCTGCGATTCCTGAGTGAGTGCTGCGGCAGGGCTGTGTGTTTAAATGGAAGTCAGTAATTAAAAAGTCCTTATCTCTGGCTTGCAAAATAACACTGGCCTCGTCTTCATTTCATCTGAAAGCTGTATTATGAACCATGAAAAAAATGTTATTAGCCTCTCCTCTGAAAATCAAGGAGATGACAACAGTTCTGGCCACAAGAGGAAAGACTCTGACTCTCCTCAAACACTTTTCAATAAGATTCAATTTTTGGATGAAGAATATCAACTCAAACCCCTGTTGTTTTTGTTTCATTTGAGTCCACAAACGTAATACAATTCTAATCTTGAGACTTTGAGTTTCCAAGATGAGAAGTTGGGGTTCTGACTTGTTTGAATTCATGTCAAGTCAGGATTTTGATCTGACGTCATCAATACCAAAATGTCTCTTCTCTAACAGCATTTGATGGAGCTAACTGTATGATTTGTTGTTGTCAGCGTTCTCAAAAGCTAAACGTTATTGGTCCTGTTATTTTTATTACTGATAGCTAATGTTACATTGGAAATGAATTAAACAGTTGTGTCGGGTCTTTCTTGTGCAAATCTGTTCCTCTTATAATATGGACAACTCAGAGTAAAAAACATATTTATTAATTGGTGATTTTGCGAGCCAATGTGAATGTCTGATTGTTTGATTTCTTGCAAAAAAACAACAGGAAAGGTGAGTGAGTCAGTGTGTCAGAAAATCCTTTATTTATTAACGTGACATGCCGGCGCGTTTCGACCACGTTTAGGTCTTCTTTAGGGCGTAGTTGTTTGACTACTTGTCTGCAATGTTATTGTCATTATTGCACTGATGCCAAATCTGAAATTTGCTGCACAAGAAATCTGCCTACAGGTACATACAAAGTCAACTGAACTGAACTAAATGCACGAAATGTTTAGTTTAGTCAGATTGCTTGAATGAAAACGATAAATTGACGTCAAGTATGAAATTTAGGCAGCATCTTTTAACTCGTGTTCCCGAGTTATTTCGCAGTTTTAAACACGTCTAAATAATAGAATATAATTGGCCCTTTTTGTAACTATATCATAATTTGTGCCGACAAAGAAGACATTTTACCGGTTTTTGTTTCATGTGCATAGGCCCAGTAATGACAAATATACAGTATTTACTAGGTCATAACATCTGCATTTTGACAAGTAATGCCTTAAAGTAATAAGTAATACCATAAAATTGTTTTGCTGTCTCGCTCAGTTTTTAAATATGGAGTCTTCAGAACAATGTGATGTCACCAGAACACAATTCAACTTATGCAAACCTTTCCAACAAATAATATTCAAATGTGATTACTTCAAAATGTAAATAATCTAAATCTATTCTAGATAATATTTCAGATACAAATGTTTTTGAAGGTAAGTGAATATTTTAGGTGCAGAAAAGATTGGAAAATTCAGATATTGTACTACCTCATGTTTGGTAGAAATTGCTGTGAGATTGATAATAATGGCAATCATTATAGTGGAGATAATGCCGTTACCTCCTCCTCCTCCGGTCCCTGTTCCACTGTTTGATTGTTGCTTTCTTTATTCTGCAATCACAAAGGCACACAGACACGTCACGTAAGGAGCCTGCAGGTGAATATCTGTTACACAATATAATACAACAGTTCAAATTGACACCAGATTGCCCTCAAGGCGAACGGCCGCAAAGAGAATTGGACACATCTCGATATATGCTGTTATGTGGACAGAAATCCATTTCCGCTGTACATGATGTATTGAATTCACCTGTGCAATTCTCTCCAAGCCCATGTTGTAGCGCTTGCTCTCGCCCTCCTTCAGCTTCTTCAGAGCGACCCGCACTTCCCCGATGAATTCATTTCGCCCGAGCCTGTCCATGTCACAGACGCAGAGCCTATTGGAAAAAAAAACGAGAAATGCGTCATCCGGAAAGTTACAAACGAGGCCTTCCCATCACTGATTATTGTGAAAGAGCATTTGAACGATCAATCAGGCGCCCGGTGTGTAACGCAGAATGACGTCCTGGTGGCTCCACGCGCACACAGACTCATGAAGGATGTTGTGTGAGCACTGGAGTGGTCAGGGGCTTCCACGGGACAGGGCGCTTAATAATTGACTTTGTGGCTCCATCTGCTCACTTAACTAAATTTAAACATGCAAAAGAAGAATCTTCTATTAATTAAATGCTCAACTTTTAACACCATTATGAAACTTTTTTTTTCACTTTTATAATGTAGCAATGTAATCCATTTCACATTATAAACACACACACAGAGAAATATGAATTGACAATACAAGAACCACATGCATTTAGGAGCATGTTTCTAGTGGTCTAACTTCTGTCATCAAAATGGTAAAAGACTGGAGGCAAAATTAAGTAGGCCATAATATAGATTCAAAAATTAACTAACATCAGATCTAAATACTAATGGTTTCAAGTCTTTATTACAAAAAATAATCAATAATTTTGAATATCCAGTGTTTCAGATATCAACGCAACATTCTATTGGCCAATAATATTCAATGCAGAGGATTTCAGTATTGTTGTAATACAGTGAGTTCTAGGGTCTTGTCACTTATAGAAATGATCAGGTTCATGGCAAAGTACAATTTAATCAAAAGGAAAGTCATACCCTATGACATTGGTAAATTACAATGAATGGAAAAAATAAAACCTTCTAGCCTTCTATTTGAACTTCACAGACGGTATAATTTGTGGTAAAGTATGTAATATGTCTGTGAATAAAATGAAAAATTATTGTGAGTCAACAGTATCAGTTTTGGTCCACTAAACCTAAAAATCTGAAATCTGAAAATCTGAAAAGTCTCCCACATAATCTCCTAATTATTAAATAATTAATGTAAAATACAATAGTGAATATCTGTAAATCAGGCTCTGTTATCACCTACACCTCCCCTTGTTTTTTTTGTTTGTTTGTTGTTTTGTTTTTTGTAATCACATTCACTTTTGATTCCAGTCACCTCCGTTCCAGCAATTAAAATGTCTTTGAAGTGATCTATGATAAAATACCATGAAAAGACAAGGTATTTTTTTTCTCTGCAGACAATTATTGTACCTAAATACTGAAACCATTGTAACAGCGAGAACTACTGTTTCGATTTGATTGCGATTAATTTTACAGCCCCAGTGTCTATGCCCTCAATCTGTCAGGGATCTCGACAGAAGATATGCACTGCACTCACGGTAGACCTGCTTCAGTATGTGTGTTCAAGAAGTTTGACAGAGAAACCTTATTATGTGGAAACCAGCAATTATAACTTGATTTTATATTTCACATTTGTTTTTTTAGGTCCCTCGGAGCTAACAGTTTGCTGAAGTAACACTGGCCAGTTTTTCTTCACACCAGAGTCTGGAGAGCAGCGGGACACACAAACTAAAATGGCTTTGTAAGAACAAGTGAAACAAAGAAAAAAAAAAAATCTGAAATCAAGCAGAGATTTCAATTACATTAAGATCCATTAAGTGTGGTGTTTATTATGTCTAAAAACTGACTTAGCAACCAGTCCAACAATCATATCATCATCAGTTCTTGTAAAATTAGTAATCGCAAACAAAGCATCTTAGACGTGTAGAGCTTCACAAACTTAAATGTCTGAGTTTACACTATTAATGGCGTTCGAGGTTGTGTTGTAAAAGTTCATTAACAATTTCTGCTGCTGAAGTGGTTCTGTCAAACCCTTTTCACAGTGCACAGTTGAAATTCATTGGAGGGTGAATATTCCATCACAGCCCATCACCTGCTGCAGAAATCCCTGTGTGTTTGAGTATTCCCACACGGACATCACTGACTCCTTTCTCTCTTTCCCCCTCTCTCTCTCTCCTTCTCTCGTTGATTTTGTTCACTTCCTTTTTGCATCCTGTTCCTCTGACATTTGGATGTTTGGCGTGTCGGTTCCAGCTTTTTGCTCGTGAGCGATGAGTATCTATTGCAGAAATTCTTCAAATGACTGGTGACTCAGGGGCAGCACTGCCACGTGACCTGCGTGTTTTTGGCCGCGCTCGCACAAAGCTTTTGGCCAACCCGTCACCACCTTCTGTTTTGATGCACTATCTTCTTCACGCGCTCTCCCACAAAACCCACCAGCGCTAGAAACCCTCCCCAAACTGGACAGATGACCGTGGACTCAAGACAACCTGTGCTGCTAGATTCACAAACTGTCAGAACAACTCAACTGGATCTTCAGAAAATGCATAGTGTTGTAAAAATGGGAAGAGGTAAACAGACTGACTGATATTAAAATGGAAAACAATAAAAACAATTGACATCCTTGTAAAGGTAAAGCTTCTGAGACCTGCATTTGACCCTGGACTCGTAGCTTCAGTGCTTTATCTACTGAATCAAAAAGCCCTTATTTTGCAATGAGGCAAATAATCGATTGTTCTTTTATTGACGTCTTTGCCTGGAGTTAGTATTTTTGACCTAATCCTGACTTGGATCTACACCAAAAATGAATCAATTCTCATTGCATTTTTGACCTGAAAATGTCATTAAACTCAGACTCAGTTATTTTTCTGCAAAATGTATCTATCTTGGCGCGCAAGAAAATAAAACCTTGTGATTAGTTGGAGGCTTTAATGTGGGACATTTAATTTAAGACCACATTGCAAATTTGATGACTGCAATATCTATCTTGGAAGCCAATCCTCCCTATTTCAACTGCAACTTCAGCAGATCAAGGTGATTTTTCTTTCTGCAGCCTAACCTACAGCTCACCTAAGGCGTCCAATCTTAACTCGCCCTTTCACCACTAAATCAAGTCCTCTTTGTCCCAATCCCCTACCTGCTGAAGAGTCTATTACAAAAGCCAGACAGAAGCAGGGGGAGATAGAGAGGGGGCGAGGAATAACACAAAAAGAGACCAGACCTAGTACTGTCTGCCCACTGAAGCACATTCTCAAGAGTTTTGGTCAACAGATTTGCCATAAACATCTGAAACTTAAATAGATATAACAGTATTAAATGTAACAGTGCTACCATGTGCTCCCACTGGTTTAGAAACCGCAACATACTCAAATTTGAACCTGGGGTGCCACTATCCGTCACATACTGCAGACACGACAAATCAAACAGCTGTTCTGGGTTTATGAAACTGGCTTTAGTCATAGGATCTGGCAACCCAAAGTGAGGCGCTCATTTTGCTTTCTGATTGGATAGCTGGCTTGAGAACCCTGAGCACATTTAACATAATTGTAATCAGTGACATATTAACTATACGTGAACACAGATGGGCAATGTTTATGAAATATTTAAGTGAAATCCTTCTTATACTACCCTCTAATCCTGGATCGTGTAAAGCTCACAAGACAAACAATATGGTACGGGTTAAATGAATAGAGCCAAGATCAGTAAACAAGCCAAAGCAGATAGTAAACAGAGTATAAATCAAAAAAGTTATTCAAATAGTTTCCATCTGCACTCCCTGATTTACAAGAAAAATGTATACCGTGCAAATAAACCAAGACAACAATAAGATCGATGAACAATTTTAAAACAGCAAATTTAAGGATTAAAGTACTGATACAAATTCTAGAGAAAAAAATAAATTCTAAATGTAGGAATTTCAAATAGTTATACTCTATCCAAGACTCAACAACCTCAAGCAGCCCCACCACAACAATTAAAGGATTAGTCAGTATGAGACGGACTGTGAAGTCTCGATTGAGGGCACAATTTCGTTTGCACAGCTGGTCCGCCTTTATGAGCGATGAGACCTCCAGTGGCCTCTAGAAATAAAATGCGCACACTCAGGAATAGACTTATTGAATACATCATAGCGGAAAGTAAATGCTGTAACAACTTAGGGAGCTTTTTATTTCGTCCAAGCCTTTTGTATGCAGTTTATTCATATTCAGTCATTAAGTGCGTTTTGCTGCTGCATAATGGCTTTATATAATCAGTGGAACCGCAAATGAGGGAATGGATGTGAAGAAAAAAAAAATTTCACTGCACTTTATGTAAAACACAAGCCTTTTAACTCGCCTCCTGGAAACAAGCTTTTTCTTCCAATGAATACAATCTCACAAACTTTTAATGACTCAAGTGACTGCAACTCTAGAGTTTAAAAAAATGTTGAAAGGACTCTCTGAGGACAACTTCCGCTTTCAGCTCAAGTCACAACAGACTATTGCTCTCTACCATGCAATGACTCACATAATGATCATATAAGGTTTCTAAAAGAAGAAGCAACTGAATCAGTTTACAATATAGCAGGACCCTCTGGGATTCTGTTTCAGTTGTCTTGCATCAGAAATGACAATACCACACACAAAAAGAAAAATGCTGGAGCAGGCCAAATATGATTTCTTTGGTATCACGAGACACCTGCAAAGATGGTCAGCAGTTTTGCACAGTGCCTCTCTCTAGGTAAAAAAAAATCAATTTAGGAATTGTTTAGGCCTGTCATGATAATCAGTATTTTGACTTGTCGTTCATTAAATGGAAGGTTGAACAATATTTAGTGTGTGTGCTTTTACTTTGCATTAGAAAGAAAGTGAAAGCTACTTAAGTGTGTCATGATATTTATCAGTTGCAGTTAATATTTTTTTTAAATGATATTGTTCATTTAACAAAATGTTTCAATATTATCAATTATTGTGAAATTTTCTTTAACAAAATATTGCACTTTAAAATGTATTTTTGTGACAAGACAAAATATATTCATGTTAATATTCAAAACATAAGATTCTTCTCTCACTAGGTTTGTAAATTAGGACATGTCAGTTGTTGTCTTTTCTTTAATTCGAATGAGCTTTTTTTGTCCTTTGGTGCCGGCTAGCCTAATTACACCATTATCTAAGTTTCGAGAGCATGGACCCTGAGGCGGCATGTCTACAGACGGTCTACAGAGAGTCTGTGAGCTCAGTGAAGCGGAGAGCAGAACATGCAGGTATCAGCCTGCACAGCATCGCCTGGTCTCCTTCCTGCTGGGACCCACACATGCACCGGCCACAACCCCGCGAGTAAACATCTCCCCGGGCTAGCCTGCCGTTTCAGTGCAGTAATGAGAACAAAGTCTGTTTACTGGCTGCAGCATGGCGCCAGGATGCGAGCGCAGAAGTCGGGGAGTGTTTTATTCCTCTTGTCTGCGCTCTCTGCTCAGCCCGTCTCGTCCCATCACGCACTGCTTCATTCACTCACATATTTTATTCTCACTGTCCTCATTCTTTCGTTCTTTTGGCTCTCCTTAGAGTATAACCCGGATTTGGCACTGGGCTTTTATATCTTGGATATAAGTAGATTTCTCCATTCATCACATTATCTGTTTCTGACCCCTGGCTCTTGTCCATCCCTTCAGACTGCCAACCTCCATAGTCTCCCCTTCTTTCCTGTGCCTATGCATTCTGACATCATTCATGCTTCTGCCAGGTTGTTGTTGGCAGCCTCCTCGTTCTTCTTTCATCTCCTGGTTGACACTCCCCTTCCTTTACTTCCGCGTTCAGACTATACCCACACTGCACATGCTGCTGGCGTGCGTCTGCAGGCTGTGTCCTTGGCTGGAGGTCGAGTGGGTTTAGTTGGTAGTGGGTTTAGTTAACCACTAAAGAGGTCCCTCGTCAAGCAGCACTCTACATGTGTTTCTTTTTGGAGCAGAGTAAATGTTATTTCTGAACATGTGTGCGTTGTGCCTCAAGGACAGGCGGCCTCTCCATCTACAGAGAAGGGGCCACGCGTGTTGTTGTTCGCTGGTGATTGCCCTTGACATGTGGATATACACACACCTGACGCTGGGCAATGATATGTGATGTGTAGTGCTCCGTGTTTCCGCCGAACATCAACATCAACACCAACAGCGTCCAGTCCTGTGACAAATCTGGCGAGTCAAATGCACTGATTGTTCCAGTATTCATAGCCATTATTTGAGAAACGATGAGCTACAAGTGGGTACTGTGCAATGAATCCAGGTCTAATCATGTTAACAATTATTGCTCCAATCAGTCACAAAACAGGTGCAACCAGAAACAAAGCCAATGGTAAATTATGGACTTTTAAAACATGGATTACAAATCTTGATAAACAAATGGGTGTGACAGAATATTGAACTGTTGTGATACTACACGGGCTGATATATCAATGTACAAATATTTGGCTTGACTTTTGGCTTTTTTGGATGTTTGGCTTATTGTAATATCGCATTTTGAGCCATGTATTGTGTACCTTTTGATGTTAAGTATATACTGTACCTCCTCTGCAAGTTAACAAGTAATTGTTCTAAAATAATCACAATTTCAGACTCAAAAGGTTGTGATTATATTTTCTTCCCATAATCGAGCTGCCCTGCTGATACATGACCCCAATTTCTTCAAGAGAGGCTGAAAAAGATTTCGGTAGAGAAGATGCAGCAGCAAATCAAACAGTTTGCTCCCATTGGCTTAGAGTGATAATGAATTACCAGGAAAAGTTCACAGGAGAGCCTAGAGCCAGTTCACTGGAGTTTTAACCATGGGTGTCCTTCCTCTGCATGATAAAGCGGTCATGATCTGTCTAGGGGACAGTGCTAATTGCTGACCAGAATGTGAGTTCCTACCTGAGCGTTTTGGTGGTCATGTCGGCCGCTGTGATGCCATGGTACACCAGCGTCTCATTCCAGACTGGGTTCAGAGTGTTCTTCAAGGTTTTTGTGCGGAGCTTGTTTGCCTGGGGACAAGAAAGGGGACATTTACTTCAAACGAAAACTCAGAGGAGAGGACAGAATAGATCAGAAAGAAGAAAAAAAAAGAAAAATGAGGAAAAGTGAGGGACACGGAAAGATCAAGAAAGAAGTAGAGCGAGGAAGGGAGGGAAAACATCATTTATCTGCGTCCCTGAGGAGATGCCAGACATCTGCTGCCGAGTGTAGAGGAGAACGAGAGGATGCTTCCCTCACCTCACCTGTCCGTCTGCTGGTCCCAAACATTATATTACATCCCCAACGCTCAAGAGCCCCCTAACTGCTCCACTCAGGCCACACAGCAACCAATTAAACTGAACAATACAATTATAATGAAATATGAAAGCCCCCAAGAAAAAAACCCAAAGGCCTTAAACTTAAATCAGAACAAAATCACCCCTAATATAGTTTGTAGTCTGCTCTGTCCCTGGTGGCCATTGGGTTAGATGTGCTTCGGTGACTTATAAGACCTGAGCCCCCAACAGTAGCGTAGGGTCTAATAATTTGTCTTCTTATTTTTGCTACGGTTTACTTTATTACTTCAACCCTCAGGCTTCCCTTTAAAACAGTCTCACTCAGCACCATCAGGACATAAAAGTCCACTTGCAAAAACAGCTAAAAAAAAACAATGTGGATTCAACTTTTTTCAGCTTAATGTAAAGATCTATCCCTGCCCTGTCATTAAAAGAAAAAACAAAACAAAAACTCTGACCCTTTAAATGCCAGTTTGAAAAGTTGGATTTAACATGTACTGTAAAAATGTGCACAAAACATTTTCTGTAAAACCTGAGTATAATGGGGTTGCCTGGGATCCAGAATACACACTTCTTCAGTTATTCTGGATTTCTGCATTTGTGTCCTAAGAAGGTTCGAGTTTGTCTAAAATTTGAAATTTAGCATGAGTTTACAATAAAATTGCCACCAGTCTGCTATAAATCTCGGAGTGATTTTAGATGGTTCTTTCAAGTTTGACAAACAAATAAGTCAAGTTGTTAAATCTGCTTTTTATCAGTTGCGCTTGCTCAGTAAGGTGAAACCATACCTGCCCCGTTCAGATCTAGAGCGCGTTATTCACGCATTTATTACCAGCCGCTTAGACTACTGCAACTCCCTGTTCTCCGGGTTAGACCAGGCCTCCATCCACCGCCTGCAGTTGGTCCAGAATGCTGCTGCTCGTTTGCTCATAGGCACTAGGAAATATGAGCATATTTCTCCCGTGCTGGCCTCTTTGCACTGGCTCCCCGTCAGCTACAGGATAGATTTTAAGATTTTGCTGATGGTTTTTAAATATTTGAATGGGTTGGCTCCTCCTTATCTCTCTGAGCTTCTGTCTGTTCATGCTCCATGTAGAGCGCTGAGATCAGCAAACCTCATGATCTTAGACGTCCCAAGATCCCAGTTAAAAACCCGAGGGGACCGGGCTTTCTCTGTGGCAGGTCCCAGACTCTGGAACAGTCTTCCTTTGAGCATTAGAACAGCACAATCTTTGAATATTTTTAAGACTTTGTTAAAAAAACATTTGTTTGCACAGGCTTTTAACACAAGCTGAGCAGAACATTTATATTGCATTTTTATTTTAGCTCATTTCTGCATGTTCTGTTTTTGTCTTATTGTATTTTATATTGTGTCTGTACAGCACTTTGGGCCATTGTGGTTGTTTTTAAATGTGCTTTATAAATAAATTTGACTTGAATAAAAAGTCACACTCACACAAATTTGGGCACATTTAAACATATCCTATTCCATTTTACATGTGAATTCATGTTTTCAAATCAACAGCTAAGGGGTTATAATCTTGTTATTTGACATTTTTGATTACGGCACGGATAGATCTTTAGATTTAGCCAAAAAAAAAAAAGCTTGAACAATATGACTCTATATACTGTTTTTCTTTGTTTTTTTAATAGCCGTTCTTGTGAGTGGACATTTATGTTCTTAGGGTCCTAAGTGTGATAAAAGAATGTTCCAAACGAGTGTTCTAAGGCAGTAGTTAAAAAAAAAAAAAAAGAGAGAAAAAAAAAGGGAACTAAAAACTTTGACAAGAAATAGACCTGGCCATAATGTAGTATCAATTGCACTGATTGACATTAAACAGTGGGCCGGCAAAGTCTGAAAAACTGGCAATATGAGGTTAAAAGGCATTGTACCGAACTATTACTGTCTTAAAAACATGTATTCCATACTTTCTGAACACATTCCTAGCATCCTAATTATTCATTTATAAGTGGGTGTGTATTCACAACTTTCAGAGGCCAGAGTGGAGTTTTGTGATCACCTATCATGTTAAAGCTAACAGCAACTGTCATGATAAGAGCCCATCAGCATTATATCCTGCTTCGTTGACAATAAAAACGCTTTATAATTAGATGCACATTGTTCTCATTTTGGCCCTAAGAGCTGCTGTTACAATATATCTCATAATCTGTCAATAATAATAATGCCTTACACTTTGCAGGCTTGTCAAAATCTCTCAAAGCGCTTCACTGTGGTCATTATTTATTCACTCCACACTGGATGGTAACTGTTTACTGTAGCCACAGCTGCCCTGGGGCAGATTGATGGAAGAGAGGCTGCCAATCTGCACCCTCAGCCCCTCCGACCACCACCAATCAATAACACTCTCACCACTTAAAAAAAAAAAAAAAAAGCCACTTAAAGTTCTTCACAATCTAGGGAGACCTGCCAACCATAGACAGTTCCAAGTGCTTCCCTGCACTCAAGCGTGTCCTGGCTCAACCTTGAAAATATAAACCTCTGGCAAGAATGTACAAATTAGAAAACATTTTTTGCTGAATAATAACCGTGTAAAAGCCAGAGGCAGAAGAAAAGGAATCATTCAAAAACATCAAGTCTACTACCTAACTTTTATCCCTCTGGAATATGAACTACAAGGCTTTTCAAGATGAAAAACTTTACCAATCAATTTGAGTAACCATTGCATATTCCATTGTGAATCTTCAAAATTGTACACATAACCTTGACATATTTCACTTAAAATATCCTTAGTGGAGTCAATGTTCAGTATGCAGCGCTCATGTCTGAGGTTTTGAAGATAAACACCTCTCTGCCTCGCTCAAACCACATAGCGCCTTGGGCCAGATGCTGTCCCCTCGCATCTTCTGCCCCTCTCTCTCTCTCCCTCTCTCTCTTTCTCTCAGTCTGTGTCCTCTCATCCCATTGTTCTGCTTGGGCCGCCATGCCAGTCCTCTCTTTCCCACATTCCCCATCACTATTTCCTTTTTATCCTCCATTCTGAGCTGGGAACTTGAGGGCTTATCAGTCAGACTCAGCCCCTCCAGAGCTCAATCCATGAAGGGAACAAGTGTTTCCTTTTGTCGGTTCTTTGATTTGTTAATAGTAGGAAAGGGCTGGAAACTTGGATAGTGCAGTGCCTTCTGTGTACCTTTATATCTTCACCAAAAGCATCTGCTCCCTCTCTGCTGTCTATCCGCACCTGCTCCTTTGACTGCGCTTTTCTTCTTGAGAGAAATGTTAAAAACCCTTATCTCCAAACAGCAGATTTTTTAGTTTTTAAGGTTGAATCAATGTAAACAAATTCAAATGATCTTAATCACAGTCATTGATCAAATCAGTAAAAAAAAAATAATAATAATAATACTATCACATTTGCTGGGTTATTGTTTGGCTCTGAATTCTGTTTGCCAGATTTAAGGAAGGTAATTAATCAGCAGTGGTTTGTTTTGGTATGGAGAGCCTGAGTACTTTATTATTTCTGTCTCATGAAAAGCACTGGAAGAAAATGGCTGCTGTTGAATATACTATGCCCAGTTAAAACATCTGTACCAAATATCCTGTGTGAAAGGCAGGCAGTTAAGCCTAAAGATATGATTCAGACCTTATGTGTCTGAATAAATGCATGGACATGTGCTGCTGGTGTTGCTCTCCATGTCATCATCTGTGCTGCATATTTAACTATACAGCATATGGAAATCAAAGAGCATAGGAAGTGAAATCCCTCTCCTCACCGAACTACACTTAGTCGAGAGCACGGTAGCTTACTCATCCCAGCGCTGAGGAGTTGGAGGCGTGTGCTATTGCCCATTGCATACGCGCACACTCCCACTTTTCGAGTGACGCGGCTCTGTCTGCTGGATATTAACAAGCTCTGGTTCACGGGTACTTACCTACTCATTGACGCTCGCCCCCACCGACGCCCCGCTCACCCATCAATGCGAGCCTGTTGACGTGAGCCGTGTAACAATCCTCCCTGTTTCCATGACAACCACCTGCTGCTGTCCTCCCCTCATCCGTCTCTCCGTCTCTCCTTCCCTCCTTCCCCATTTCACCACTCCCTCCCTTTCTCCAGCTCTCCCGCTCTCCACTCTGTTGTCTGCCTCTCCTTCTATTCGCACACTGTTGGTATTTCAAGGTCACAGAGGGTCACAGCCAGATAGTGAGATACAGACGCAGCTAGGCTGGAAAAGTGAGCAAAAAGGAAAGTGATGAACAAAAGCAGAGGGAAGCTGGAGGACACAAAATCCCCCAGACATTGTCATTGTTAGCTCTGTGGACCCAGGACAGGCAACCTAGTGTCCTCTCGTAGCCAAATACAGAATCCCTCTAACCGTAACCTCATTTTGTGTCAACTTTCAGCAAGACGAACACCACACAACAGGTTGATATAACTGTAGATCCTGCCTTTCAGAGCAGTCCTTATCTACTGAGCTGAAGAGAAGACAGGAGCGGAGCAGCAGACCAGAACATGCTTGTGCTCACTAAATCACAGCATTGGATTAGCCACATTAAGCAGTAACCAATCGAAAATGCACTCTGCGCAGTGGTTCGAAACAACGCACTACATTAGTGGAGGGCTCCGTACTGTTTTCACGATGTTTACAAATCATGTTAAAAAACCCAAAGAGCTTGATCAGAAAGTGTCATTGTCTGGGACAGAGTGTGCGCTATCCAATCTGGTAGCATGTTACGCTAATTGCCATTGAGGTAAGGCTGGAGCAGTGACCTTGCTAGCCCCTGGGAGAAGATGAAGCTTGACGTATGGATCGGCCAGCCCGTTGGAATCCATGGCTTTCAGTCCCTATGGACACAAGGAGGACACACATATGTGTTACACACAAAACCAAATGTCTACACACATTAATACTACAGTGTGACGTCATGCAGCCCCAAAACAATTCACACAGTGACAGGGTCAGAAGAAGACAGAGAATATGACAGGACTACAGTAGTTATGTCACTGCTTCTAGACATTTCTTTTCATGCCACACTTCTCTGTCCTCCTCGACTACACTGTGGTGTCCTCGAGGGAACCGTACATACACATTTTACATAATTAATGACATATCACAGTGCAATGTGATTGAAGGTTCATGACCTTAAACAAAAGGACTTAACAGTGACTCAGGGGGAGCTACTCTCGTATAGTGTGAGGAAGTAAAACAAAAGGTAGTTTCAATGCATTAGACAGATGTTAAACAGAGCTTCTGACTATGACGGAGAGTGAGTAAGTATTTCATACCTTTGCTTTGTTAATTGTACAGTGAAGACAGTTGTTGTCTTGATCAAAGTGTAGGGTGAACTCCAAGGTTCCCAAGTAGGCTGCATGGACATAAGTGCGGCAATTACAGGAAGTAAACGGCACTCACTTACTCATGCACTTTTGAAAGCTCTGAGTCATGTTGATAGCAGATGGCCTTTTAAAGCTAAGGCTAGCTAATATTAATTGATCTGTCTTGTTTGATTACTGGTTGGGAAGCAGCCGAAAGACTATGTTGCATCACTGCAGAGGTGGATAATAAATCACATAAAGATAGTGATTAATGGTTTTAGTAAAATGCCCATCAATTACAATACAACGCATTTTTTCTTGGGGAAGACATTTTTGGAAGTAAACTTTCAACTCCATAATTCTTGATGATAGCAAATGACAAACATTTATTGTGATAAACTAATAACTAGCATCAATAACTAGACAAAATACCTGATCCCTGTACCCATTGCTTAGCCTTATTTAAGGCTTGAATAAATAGTTTCAATTTAGATGTATTTTTTAAGTTGTAAATTTCATACAACTTTATGAAAAAAACAGTGTGATATTTTAAGACTGTGATGCTTTTTTTCCCTGATATTGTGCAAGTTTACTCACTGTCTTCATCATCAGAGTCAAACACTTCCTCCTTGTCGCCTTCGTTCTCTGCTCTTCTCTCTCCATCCTTGAACCCTCCTGTCACACCATTGAAAGTCTCTTCCTTCAGGATCTTCTTCTCTCGGGGAGGTGGGGGGGTACAGGGGTAGTCGTGGAACCGAGGGAAAAAGTCAGAGATCTGCGGGATGGGGAGGATGGGCCCTGGACACACATTGATGGCAAAGTGCTCCTGCATAGAGATCTTCACGGGCGAGGGCGGGGGTGCGGCCACAGAGGGGGACGTGGCAGAGGAGGAGGGTGCTGATGATGATGAGGAGGAGGGGGGCAGGGCCAGGTGGGAGGTGGGGTGGTGTGGAGGAGCTTTGGAAACACTCATGTGGACACAAGTGCAAGACTGCAAGAGAAGAATGAGTAACAGCAGAAATGAAAAAAAAAAAAAAAAAACACCACAAAAGGCAAAAGTACAACAGCAATCACGCTGTCTGTCAACTTCACAAAAGAAGTTTGTGCAGAAGGTGCAAAAAAGGACAGAACTATTAGGAAACAACAACAAATGAACAAGTCACAACACATCTGAAGAAAGTAAAAGCTTGTTTTATCCGGTGACGCAGTGACAACTTCTAGAAAGTCGGAATTGAATTTGTCTAAAACACTTTGCACTTCAAATATGACTCACTCATTGTCAGCAGAACACAAAGTGTGAATCAGTATTCAAACGTACGGCTGTAAAGTCATAAATGTGCATCTGCTCACTTGACTCTAATCCTACACTTTTTCACTCTTCTTTCTTACACATCCGCAGCCCCCTCAACAGTATTTACATAATACTGCTGAAGATTTCACTCCAAAGCATATTTGTCAGCTAATGGAAAGTAATAACAGTTAACCAAACTGACTGGGGGCTTTTCTCTGATTAAAAGAGAATTTGCTCTTCTATTAAGTCACTATGTGTTTGTATGATTTAGTATAGTAAGTAGCTATGACACAAACCAGTGTTTATAGCTTAAGACTTTCTACAACTGCAAGAACAATAACAAAAATCTAAAGGACTGAACAATAAAACAACAATATCAATACAATACACCTTGGATACACCAGAATACTGGTGTATCTAGAATAAACTTGCTTTAATAAGATTGATGTGTGACATGTTATTAAAAAGCTAAAACCTGACATATACATATACATATCTATATATTAAGCATCCTCTGTATAGTACAAACTGTAGGTCAACAATTTAACCCCTTTATCCCCCTTTGCATTATATTCATTTCATCATTAAAAACCTATTACCCAGTCTCTTTGTCATCGATTTGGTAATTTTAGTACAACAATGACTGAAGAAATCAAACGTGTGCGAGACACAGACTGAGACGATTACTTCTATTAAATGATGTGACTTATGACATAAACTAGTGTGGCACCAGTTAATTATCTGATTGTTTTTGTGTTCAATGACGCTTACAGGCAGTAAATTGGAAACCAAGCAATTGAGGTTTACAGCACGTAATGATGTGCTGCTAAATTTTCTATACAATTTAATTATAGAAGTCGGGCACTAAGAGGATTTTAATTTTTAACTCAATGGTTGCAGGCTCTAGCTATTCTGTATTCAGACACAGAAGATGATTCAGGATTTGAGCAAGTTCTGAAATCATTTTTGCAGATCACTTGAAATATTGTTGGCCAAAACTCATCTTGTACACACTGTTCTTCTGTTTTCCCAAAATCACACCGTGTCACTCCAAGCCTAAGCAGAAGCTACAACACAAACTCTTTTGATCTACGGCAACCATGATCCAAAAGGGTATCCAAAAATATCCGTGCAGGCTGAACTTAAACTTGCATTTCCTGGGACATGTACCTTGCTGTTCCACTTCTGTCTGACTGACTTCCATCAACATAAAAGCGTTTAGCACTTACCATCATTTACTCAGTTACATTTATGTAATAGCAACAAACGTGGTGTCAGGGCACACGTCTAACACCATGTTGCTTTCAAAGTCAATCAATGCCAGTGTCCTAAATATGGATACACAAAACACATGCTACCACAGTTCAAAACGATGAGAGAGAAAACATACCCAGGGACAATCTTCATCTGTGCCAGCCGTGCATCTTGCCTGCTCTCATGTCCTCCCGTTTTTCCACACACTGAGGAGCATGCAGACCAGCTTGGAGTCAATATCTCCCGCCGCTGTACTCTCTCGCTCTCTCTCTGCCCCTCTTTCTGTGTCTTCATCGCATGCACTCCTCTCCGCTCTGTCCCTCCCTTTCTCGCTTTGCTTTGGTCGTGACGTATCCACTTCAAATCCCGCCAGTGTTTTGCAGACGGTGCATATCTGACACTCTCTCAAACTGAGAAAAAAATGAAAAAACATGGAAAAAGGAACAAGTGAGTTCATCTGAAAATAAAAATGTATTCAATCCATTATGAATGAAATGTCAGAGTGAGTGTCTGAAAAGTAATCAGATGACGATACGATATTTGTAAAGCTTTCGAGTTAAATGAATGTGTCATGTGGTGTTTTAGTCTTGAAAATCAGTCTCTATTTTAGCAATTAGCTGTATTTAAATGTTATTATTGTCAAGGACTTTGTGAACTAATAAAACAAAAATCACTTCCATAATAGAATTCCATCCTGTGTTAAAATTGTGAGGATATTGTGCATGGGATATGGCAACTTTTGTCGCATAAATTGAAGCGAAGCATAGCCTGACTGGACTGGACTAAGCTGGAACGGACACAGTCGCAATTTATTAGTATTCATGTCTCCGGGTCCCATACAGATAAACCTCTCCAGTGTTAGAACTCCTGCCTCATGTCTCTTCTTACAACTCTCGGTCTACTTCAATTTATTCCTCAACAGCAGCAAAGTGGCTGTGGCTAGCACTCTTGCCTCACAATAAGAAGGTCTTGGTTTGCTTCTGGCTCAGATGTGATTTCTTCAACTCCAGGCACTACAGTTTTCCCTCATCAAACCAAAACATGCCCAAACATCTATGTAATCACTATGAAATCACAACCAAGAGCCTGACTCAAAATCTGCAAATGTGCTGCTGGTCTAGACAGGTGGATCAGATGCAGAGGACCAATGGGACCAATACAGTTCCCAAATAAAGAAATAAGTGGCTATTGCAATCCAATTAAATTAGTGATGTTTAATTACTGTGTTTTTCCTGTTCAGTAAGTCAGAAAGTCGCTGAGCAAAGCAAGCAATGTGGCTGGTTGCAACCAGAGGGGCAACCACTGTAAACATGTGCTAAAACACTGTGGGGCCCTTGGGACTGGGTCTTTTAGTCAGCCCCTGAAGAAAAATAATATATACAGATTTTTTATATACTGATCTTTTAAACTGACTGAATAATTACAGTTGGCACTATATTTCAATGGTGCAACCATTTCCAAATCTACTCCAGAAGATAACTTTATCTTCCTTTGTCCATTATTTGGCCCAAGCTAAATGAAATCGATAACATTGTTAGAAGATATAATCCTAGCCACAATCCAATGTGCTACAGCTGGCTGTTTCCCAAATCTGATTTAATTGAAATTTGGAAATCAGGTTTTTTGTTTAGTTGCTTACAAATGCTAACAAACTTGGCGACATACAAAATGCAAGCGACTTTTTAAATGTCATGTCCAGACTTGGTCTGAAAATGAGGTACAAACACACATGTATCTAACTAATAATGGTAAAGAGTCTAGCAGAAACATCTCTGTTGAGTCTGAAAACATGAAACACATGTCCACTTTACTCATCCTGTGTAAGGCAGGTCCAAAAGCAAACACTGTGGCACATACAGTTAAATGGGAGTAATAACCGTAAACATATGCTGAAGGAAATATTATTGAGATGAAAGAAAAAAGACCCACTGCTGAAGGATACAGAGAGGAAATTAAATTGAGAATGTTGACTGAACAGCACAAAACACGCCGCCGGTATGGAGTCACATCAGCAGATTACTTTGTGCTGGACACGACTACAGCCAATATCAGCCAGGCATATGTGCACTGTGGTTTTGTCTGTAGGCGTCCAACTGTGGTAACCCTCGTACTGCAGCTGACACCTGCCTCATGAAATTAATCACAGACAACAATACTCAACTAACAGCGGCCTTGCGCGGTCCTTCAGTGCAATAAAACTACAATGGACAGAATGATGCACTGAAGAGGAGGAGAAGAGGTGATGACGCGAGTTGCCAATATTCTAAGAACAGCTATTGAAAACAAGTAGCACAATGGTAACAATACAGTCCTCAGCCTCCATTTAATTACATATTAAGTAAAATAAACTTTCATGTATTTAATCCTGTATTTCAGGTACTTCCACTCACATCTACTTCAAAACAATTCTGACTCTGGGTCAAAAATGCCATTTTTCAACAATAAAAATAAATAAATGACAATGTGCTGCTAGTTATGGTGAAATGCCATTATGAAGAGGCAGGGTTTATCAGTTCTGCAGTTTTGAACAGGACGTCAATGGATTGGTTTCTATTCTAAGCTGTTTTTGATCAATATTGCAGTTTACAATAAATTCAATGTAAAATATTGATCTACTCATGTTATGGTGTGATACTAAATACTATGAAAAAGAGAAAAAATATTCTTTGAAACTTCAGATTGGGTAGTCAAGGGACAAATGTAGCCATAATGCTCTCAAATCTTAAGCAGATACTGTTTGTAACAAATTCCTGAGCCCATGTAAGCACATATTGCAATGGTAAAGAAAGCTTTCAAAAACCACTAAATCAAGACAGTTAAAAATAATTAAGACATGCTTGAGCATTTGCATAAATAAAGCAGATGGAGAAAACATAAGAGCACATTTGTGTGTACGCATGTGGCAATCCATTTGTAAACATTTAAATTTACTTTGGAACCTCATTAGGATTTGATCATCTGTATTGCATTAAGAGAGCGTTACATTCTGTATTCATTAATGTGCAGAGGGAACATGAGGAGCAAATGAGATGAAATGAGATAAATGGACACTCTGCTCACCACTGCAAACAGTCCTCCTATAAATAAGTGCGGGCCATGCCTTTAGAGTGGCCTAAATGTATGCACAAGTGTGGCTCAAGTACTGTCGTTCTGTATGGGTCCTGCGCCATAAAGACTGTCATTTAGATCTTATCCTGCACATCTATAGTGTATGGAGGGAAATGAAATGAATAGAAATGACTCAGTGATGCTCTTTTGACCAGAGAACTCACACGTGACCTTAGGACCACTAAACCACTTCATAGGGAACGATTTTCGGTGTTGATTCAAGAACAAATACTACTGGGCGTAACTTTCCGATACCAATGCCAATACTCCATACTGGTCCGAATTTAAGGGTGAAAGCATGTCAATAAATACAGTATATGTATAAAAAAGGGTTTCACAGACTCTAAGGACAAAACACCTGACATAGATGGATCAATCCAAAATTCTACTGGTGAAGGTGTTGACACAAAACAATTAAGAAATGCCCTACAATTTATACCCATCTTTAACATTAGATTAGATTAGATTAGATATGTCAAATAGTATCAATACCCACATTAGTACTGAGTCAGTATCAGTACTTTTATATCGATACTCCCATCCTCACTACTCACAAAATACTTTAGACTCAAAGTAAAAAGAGCAGAAAAAAAGAGTAATCTACGTTTACTCAATGCGATGGATTTGTACACAGATTCTCAACCTTCATTACCTTATGGAAATGGTAATAAATGTGAGTGTGAGCAAAATTATAAGTCAACCCCATTATTTTAGGTTTTGTCTGTCCAATGATATTAACTCATAAATCAGATTTAAATACATTTTGCGTCCAAACTGTTACTCAGTACTCAAGTAGTATACTCTATTATTTGGGTCATTACTCTTTCTACTTGAGTAATATTATTCTAAAGTAACATTATTCTTCTTAAGTAATAGTAACTGTGTCTGAGGTAAAATCTGATTTCTAATTTGAAGTTAATATAATGTTAACTTTTATTTTTTCCCAGAAACCACAGTGTTTTGGAACGGTTTATAGGGGATTATATACTCTTTAAGTATTGATACAGCAATATAGCCTGATAAACTTTGTGTATCGATACAGGGTACAATATAAATAATTTATAAATTGCAGAGTTATAAACTTATTTACCTGGTGACTATTGCATTAAGGCTGGATCTGATGGCCTGAAAAGTGGACAATTATTCATAGGACAATTGTATTCTGATATTAATTGCATTGTGAACATGAAATTCCAATGGATTTTGTTATTCTTTATAAACAGAACATAATAGGTTTAACACTAGTTTTAAGTGTTAACCTTGTATAAGGACATATATTGTATCAGGCTCAGGAGTTTTATTTTATTTTGAGGTGCTATAGGAAATACCCCGCCCTATTGGACGAGTACTTTTCTGTGTTATCGGGTGGTCGCACTGCAGTACACAATAGTTGAAGTGTCGGCAAGTAAACATCTCAAAATCTGTGCCAAACCTGCCTTGGGGTGTTACACTGTAAAATGTATTACTTGAGAAAACAAAAGTATAGTGTCACTCTGAGAAGTACAATTCTATTAATGTCCCACCGGGAGACCCGTGGAAGACGTTTACCATTCTTGTTCCTCAGGCTGTTTCTGGTCTGAGAGGATGGAACCTGTTATGGTTCAGTCAGAACTAGTGGTTTGGTATTGTCTCCCTCTTGTGGTATTATTCTTTCAGGCTTGGTCTTCGGCTGTGGGAGTGGTCCCAGGGCAGGCACACCTGACTACCCTGTGTTTTTGATATCTGATTTCATTGAAGCCTCTTTTTGATTTTCTTCTAGGATCCCTGCCTGCTCGTCAGACCTCCCTTGCCGGGCCAAGCCATATCAAGCCACGCCAAGCCCGTTAAATAAACATTTAAGTTTTTTTGCATCCCGCCGTCTTTCGTGTCTGCTTTGGGGTCCAGATACTTAGCCTTAACACAACCTCCTTTACTGAAGGCTCTTTAAGATCCTTCTCCATTTCGGTCATGTTAGAAGTCTTTCCAGTCTCCTCATAAGTCTTCTTTTCCTCATCAGTCTTCATTTCCCCATTAGGTTCCTTCCCTTCTCTCGCTGCAGTCATTTTGCCAAGACACTTCATAAAGAAACCCCCTTTCTGCATTCTGAAGGAGCAGGGCTTTCTTTTTTTCCTTATTCCTTATTCCTCTATTTCTTATTCCTCTCATTCTTCAAGGAAAAGGATAGGCATAAGCTTCAGCCTATGCCTTTTCGAGTCATGTATTTGATTTATCCAAATGAAACATACTGTTATCCTTATTTTACAGTCTGAAATTAAATAAAATAAACTTCTCAAAGATCTGTGTCCTCTCCTCAAGCCAGGCTTGTCCTTTAGCCACTCTTGCTCTTGGTAGGCATCAGGATTGACCTGCTTCTATGTCTTTTTGTAGGCCTCATTTTTGGACACTTTCTCTTGCTTCTTTCTCCAACTCTTCAGCAGTCCTCTTCTACTCTCTCCTTGCAGGCCTTAATTTCAGCCAACAGCTTCTGCTCTCAGTGGAACAAAACATGTTCTGCTCCTCTCTCTGCTGGAAGGTTATTTCTTCAGTCAAGTCTTACGAGGTCCTCTTGTGTGGGAGCATGAAAGCTCCTTCGTCTCTGTTCATGAACGAAGTCTATGAACAGAGAGTAAGTGGATATTTTATTTTATTCAAACCCTAACCCTAGTCCTGGTAGCAGTAGTAAAATGATATTATGTCATTCCAATAGAGATGTGTGATTGACATGTGTTCAAACATGTAAGTTGATGTTTAAATATTAGATAAATGATACATACAATGAATCACTAGTGCAGAAATTTCACCTGTTTACAACATAACTAATTTGTATTATTCATTCTCTCTTTTGGTAGGATTTTTCACTATAAACAAAATACTATACTATGTATTAAAATGTATATCTTTCTATTTTGTCTACCTCTAATATTGGATATAGCCGTAACAAGCAGACTCAATATATGCACATCACCACAGGCTTTATTGATGCTGTTGATGCATTCGCTTTGACACTCGGCCACATGGATCCGCTTGGCTTACCAGGAAACTCAATCAAGTCGAGCTGGAGAGAATCATGTCAGTGCAATGGTGCTGTGCCATTGATACATGGGGTAAACATTAGCTTGCCATATTGATACTCAGCGATGTCATATTGACAAAGTAAGATAAATTTCCAACAAAACAGCAACAGTGGGACTCATCCATGACATAAACTGCCAACAGGTCAAACAAATCCCCATTGCCTTCCCCTTTGCAATCAACTATGCACACTGTGTCATATCAACCTGATTAAAAGCCTAGGCCGCAAATCATGACTATACAATGCATAATAAACAACTTTCAGAATAAGAAGGGGGGAGGAGAGGGGGAGAAAGTGTACCAGCAATTTGTGGAGGAGTATTCAAGCAGCCCTTCTGCGTGGCATGATAATCTGCTCCCAGTACGGCACCACAAAGCAGGAGGTTTTCCATTAAATGTACAAGTGCTGCCTCTCGCAGCCTGCCGCTAGGTTTTCAGATTAAGTAAACCTCCATTTACATACTGTACAAGGTTGCTGAATTTTCAACATTTCATGCGTAAGATTATAAATTACAAAGATTTTCCGATAAAGATCAAAGAAGCTTCTCATCTTCTCCTACACTTGCCCTCCAAAGTTAAAGGAGACTTTCAGTGAGTTGTTTAAATGCTGAAAGAGCTGTATAGACTGTCTCCTATAGCAGCGGTTATCTTCTCGAGAGAGGAATAGATTTGAGAAATGAAGGAAGGATTTTCATGAGGACCTCTGAGAACAGTGAGATCAGTTGGCAATATTGAAACATTGTCATCCAGTTACTGAAATGAATTATATTGACATATTAGCAAAAATCTGTATTTATAGTCAAACAAATTTTGTATTAGTTTGGAGACATTCCTGGTTAAATAAAGGTAAAATAATAATTATAATCATAACAACAATAATAATGAATGCTCACCTATACTTTTATTTAGATAAACGGGACAACAACAGAAAGACTGCACGCAAATACACAGTTTCCTATCATACTCTTCTGTATAAATTGTTGTTTTTAGACGATCTCCCGAGCGGCTGTGCAGTTTGGGTCAAATACATGGTCAGCTTATAGAGATACAGAAAGGTTCTGAAAACGTTTGCTAGTTTACTTTAATGGACAAATTGATCAGCAGGGCATGGGTGTTCTCACCCGGTCACGAAATGATTTTTGGGGGTCCCTACATGATATGGGGAAAAATTAAGACAGTAGTCTTAAAAAAAATGTTTGACATTCAAATGTAGTGGTAAATGTAGACTTCCATGTGTTGTCCTATCAAATGAGTTTATCTTGGTGTATATCGCAAAATAAAAATCAAACATAAGACATAAGGTTACGTTATGACTTTGCGGGTAGCCTGTTTTTGTGTTTGGGGGTTGTGAATGTCAACAGTTGTTATTTTGGGGGTCGTGACATTGTTGAAAACCTCTGCTTTAGTCGACTAAGAATTTTGTCACTCCACAACAGCCCTAATTAAATTAAACATAAATGTGTGAAATAAGATAACATTTTATACGTAATCTCTTTAATTAAATGGCTGATTGTTCATGATTGATGGGGGAAACCTGCTCAGAAGCAGAGAGATATATATTTGGTCTCCAATTAAAACAATTCCTGCATCATACTCAAAAGATTATGTAGCATGGCAAATAAATGTAAATCATGCTCGGCTCATGGACAAATATGAAGTTGGTGAGTGCGTTTTTAACAGGTGGATAGTTGTTGACGTTCCCCTGAGGTGGCAGTTGGTGTCACAGGTGCGCCTTGTGCTCTGCTCCGGGGGAGAGTCATCGGTGGAGCTGGCAGAGGGGGCTTTTCTGTCAAGGTGCATTATTCGTCTCGCTGCGGCATATCACCAACTTTAGCCCTGTGTGAATATGGGTTTCATGTGAGGAATAGCTCGCATTGACGTCAGCTCTCTCTTCTCACCCCTGTAGCTGTGTCTGAAACATGTAGTGCTGCTATAGGGCCCAGTAACCTACTTGGAATTGGCCTATACCTTGAATTAAAAAGTGCCTGATTCCTGTTCTGGCCTAACGTTGCCCACCACATTTTCGTTTTGTAATGTTTTGTGACAGGTCCAGACCTTAACACAAAAGAAAGAATGACCCCTGTCAAGAACGATGACAGACTGACTGAATGATATTCCCTCTGGTTAAATGTGTTCTTTGTTTGTATTTTATTTCTCTCCTCTGCTATTTTTTGGATCTGCCAAACAACAAAAAGTCACATGTAAGGCATTTGGCAGTTTAGTGCAAAGTAAACAATCAGAATATGGAGTAAGGTTGAAAAATTTTGGAGGATAGCTAATTGTATAAGCATTACAATTGGATTTGAGATTTACGTTTTGATAGTAGCATTCTGCAAAGTGCACATATTAACTCATTGATGAGTGTTGACATCTAAGAAAGACTGAAATCTGAAATGCTAAAATAATACAATAATTCTGTGCATTTCAAAACATGTTTATTGAGGTCTAAACTACAGGGTTAGTCGTTCTTTACATAGTAAGACAAGATACTATGTTGTTTGCGAAGAAGATCATGATTTTGTGACCATTCAAATTGAGATTTCAGTTCTGCTGCGATAGAGAAAATGACATTACAAGCAACAGTTAACAATTGCAGATGATGAGCGGAATAAAGGGGCTTGCTGTGCTGCCTTATGTGTCATTTTGTCTTGTATTGAATCAGTGTGCTGTTGATGCGGATCTGGAGCCAGTCTGCTGCTGCAGCTCTGAGCTCAGCACTAACACACCACATTATTTGCCACTGACCCAATTAGATCCTGCGCAGATCGTACCGTACATATTTCTCCCTGTCCTCTCTTTCTGTTCCTCTTGTTCACCCCTTCCTTTATTTCCACTGCCCCTTTGATGAATGGCTCTGAATTTTTAGCCCAAATGACAGCTTAATGATTAATTGTGTGTGCTCTTTCACCATTTCTCCTTAGCAATTCCATTTCCAGGATTTTAGTTCCTCACACTGTAACTAGAAATATTTGTTCTGTTGGTTTGCCCCTTCAGCACATTCCCATAAATAAAAGAGGCAGCGGTGGCAATGAGGGGTATTGGCCCGGAGGCAGTGGTCATGTGTGACATGGGAGAAGGCTGCTCCCATTTAGACTGTGAAGGTGACTGCTTTCCATTTCACAAATGATATGAAGGAGTTCAAAAATAAACATGAAGTCATAAGGTAATTCAACCAAGCCAGTTAGGGTTAGTCATTATGATGCTAAAGTGAATTTGATGGCAAAGACAAGGATGATTGGTGTTGTGTAAAGGAGACAGTAAATGGTGGGGCTGGTGTTGGAGCTTGAAGCGGGATGCCAAACTCGCCACCCTCTGGCACCACGTCACGCTGTGCTTAATGAGGCAGCAGCAAAGGCAATTAGATTCAGATTGGACGTTATCAGTCACCAATAAGCGAACATGCCAATAACTCAAAACCCCTCCCAATGCACACTCGCGCTGGCTGTCACCCACATGCATGTGCAAAGTGACAGAACAAATTCCATTTTAATTAACCATGTACTGTATAAAGTGAGTTTTATTACAGTAATTTATGTTGGTAATCCAAATATATACCATGGAATTGAATCTGTTTTTAATTATATAGGATTAGAGCGTACAGACAACACAATTAGTTTCCATATATATATATATATATATATATATATATATATATATATATATATATATATATATATATATATTAGCGTAAATATGAATCTAATTCCTGTGCATTTGCACAGCATTCACCTTTGATTCCGCTGATCTGTTTAATGCTGCTGGCCCAGAGCCAATGCAAACCATGACAACTTCAAAACTTTTAAGTCAACAATTCAAAGGTCCAGTCCACGGGGAGCTGACTTCTGCATGAAATTCAACAACATTATTGTGCTGCCTTGTCTTTTCCTCTGAAGGTACAGGGTGAAATAAGTTTCCACTTCTTGAAAAAGCAAAGCGCTAAATAAGGGCTTTGGTCAGACGGACTAAGCATATTTGAGCGTAACAGAGGGTTTGATCGCACACAAGACTGGTCCTCCACAGTTTACCTCTGCAATTCTGCTTTAGTAACGTAAAACACAAAGGAGCTGAAAGAGAAATGCTGTGTGGCAAAAAAAAAAAAAAATAGTTTGTTCGCCTTATGCGTTTTTGCAACCACTTGAATCATGAGTAATTTATCTACAACACTACACTATAACACTAACAAATGGAACACATAACGTCTTCTGATGCATATTAATTCTTTGTTTACTTTTGTGCTGATGCATGTTTGTTGTCGTGTGTGATCTTTCAAAGAAACGTGACATTTTTTAAAGCTACAGTTTTGTTCACTGAAGTGAGACAAAGTTCAAGCAATGCCCTTAAAGTGACTAGTGCAGAACAAACTGAATGCCAAGAACTGCTTCATGAAAGAATGTGGATTATTATGGACTGGAGTGGTTCTAATCTCATTTTCTGATGTTCTTGAAATGTGTCAGTGAGTAAGTCAATCACAACAGGAAGGCGTCCGCCTTACAAATCAGACAAATTGTGCTTGCTGGTTGGGCATAAAATGTGATTGTTAGCACCTCGGCATTGTGTTTTTTTTTTCAGTTTTCCGAATGTCTCTACACTCTAGCTCCCCATTTCACTTTACAGCTGTTCTGACCAGTAAAAACTTTGGGCAAGAAAAAAATCTTCTGAAGTTTGGTTTGAACTGAATGGAAAAAATGACGTATATTACATGTATCACTCACGGACAAAACAGAGGATTTAGGACATTTTAGATGTGTTCCCAGCATTAGAACAGCTTTGAGACAAGTCACACGTCAATAAACAGCATGGATCCAAAGAAAGTGGCAGCAGGGGGCTGCAAATCCCTTTAAATCCTTCCCTGGACTGAACAAACAGACACCAGTGATTTGTGTCAGTTAGAAACCTGTCTGATGTGAACGTGTTGCCGTGAGGAAAACTATCAGTTAAGAAAAACACAAGCCACAATGATTAGACCTATGTCCACTTTATCCTGCCGTCTAGATTACAATTTTTGTTAAAAAGATAAGCAATGGAAACAATCGCTGTCCCTAAGTCATAACTGCTCAGCCAACAGCAGACATAGGTTAATCTAAAGCAATTGAAAGTGATTCATCATCTTTATTACTGCAACTACTATGCAAATTCTCTCACAATGTGTCTTCATTGTGTGACAAATGCAAATTAGCTAAAAGTTCACTATCACACTCTTTTTGGGAACGCTATACTGTTCAACATTTTTGGTCCAATATTTTGTTCTTTTCTGCTGGAGTGTATAACGCGGACCTTGCATCAGACAGGGATATGGCTATGTTTGGATGCTCCACAGAATCTCATCTAAGGAGTGTTTTTATTTAGAACTATCGTGGCCAGAAGACAAAAACATCCTTTGAGTAGGCTGGTGTAATAGCTAATGGAAAACAAAGATTCTGCATAAATGGGGAAAAACATGGAATCCCTTAATGGACTATGCACTTTCAAACATGAAGGAATCATTATAGGAATCATAATAGTAGCGATAATAACAATAGTACAGGTGGTGATACTGGTATAATGATAAGGGTTGTTGCCATTAAGTTCTTCCAAATTGCTAATTTTAATTGATTAATTGTAATCTTTGTTATTATTAGGGTATTTTTGATTGTTTGTTTGTTTGTTTGTTTGTTTGTTTGTTGGTTGGTTGGTTTGTTTTTACACAAATGTAAGCACCTCTAGTATGGCAGGGTGTGTGTTGGCGTGCATGTGGCTGTGTATTTGTGTGCCCAGGGTATGAATGTTTGTTTTGATTGTGAGAAAAAATTTTATGTCTGGAAAAGCGAAATAAATACATGTATTCAAAAAATAAAAATGAACAAAAAGCAAGACGATGCAAAATAAAATATAGGTTTAAAAAACAAACAGGCTGATTAGTCCAGGACAGAGGTCGCCATGTAACAGGTTTAATCCAGACATATGTAGCTAGATAATCCCCTTTCATCATTTAATCCTTGTATGAGTAATGTCCATATACTGCAGCTGAGTTTACCTGAGCAAGCAACACAATCGGGACGCAAAATTTTTCCTCACTTTGTTTAGTGTCAATAGGAGGTAAGCACGCCTGATTCTTTCCTTCTTATTATTCTTTCAAACATTATAATTCAGGAGAATCGAAAGCAGTTGCCAACTTCTGCTATAATTTCGATAGCCAGGCCAGCCTCCTTTCCTTTGTTATATTTGATTATCTCTGAATCATGAGTATATTTTCTGTTTTGAGTCAACAGATGGCCAGCACACTGTTTGCATTTGTTTTAGTTCAATATTTGTGCTTTTGTTGCCCGCCCACAACAGTGTCACGTCCCTCATTCAAAGCTGAGAGGACAAGCAATTATAATTAGAGAAGAATTATTCAAAATTGCGTGTAGTGGACGTGTGAATGAGAGAAAGATCTCATTCTTACCCTGCGCTCCGTGTTATCTGCTGCGATATTGAAGGCGACAGTCTCATTTCAAAAGCATGACACAAACTAAGCGGTTGGAGGAGGTGGGGTTTGGTGAGGATGAGGTGCTGAAGGAGATGTGTGGAGGGAAGTGAAGATAAGATAGAGAGCCGGTACCGAGTGCATTACGAGCACTTGTTTATGTATCAGACACAGGCCTTTGTGTCCCTGCAGGATTGATTTTCCTCAGAGCATCAGGCAAATGGGATGATGATATGAAAGCAGAGACTAGTGAGACAACAGTGTGACACAACAACCACTATTCAGCTTGTGTCCGTTCAAGCCATGCATTTAAAATATTACAAAGGGAATTCAGATCATTATTAGCCGCAATTTTGTCATGTTGTCATGACTGACACAGATGAGCAAGGCTGATATGACTAATCGTGACCAGTTGATTAAAAGGGTTGTAGTCACATTTTAATAATAATTTTGATAGTTGTTGTTTGATAGACGGCAGCCTTATTACTTATTAAATGTCAATAAATGATAAAACTAATCGAAATACAATTATTTATGATGTGTTCATCATTGTGAGTATTCAGTGGCAGTTCAATTGACTTTTTGTGTTACTGATGCTTTATTTGACAGAACTGTAACGTGAAAATGGGGAGAGAGAGGTTAGGAACATTGTTAAACAGTCGGCAAATCACATACAACCACATATGTGCAACGTCTGAAACCACTACACCACCAGCAAGCATAACATAACACTCTCAAAAGAACAGAGTAAGTTAGATTTAGACTTGATGTACTCTTGTATGCTTTGTGTACAGTAGCACAGTAGCTACATAGAGTTGTATTTTAAGTTGAACAGTGGTGCTCATCCTTTGTTTGCTTCAGCCGGTCCACCTGGCCCTCCATCTCATTACATTAATTAGAGCGATTAGGATCTAAAAGTGCTTGAGTTTGCTTTGTGATTGACAGCAATTGGTCACTTAGGGAGGACTGCTGCAGATGCACAGTGCGGCTCAATGGCTTGAACACTGAAACAGTATACACCGTGTGTGAGTGTGCGTGGGTTTGTTTACCCTGGTGAGATCTGTGCTCACCGAAGATGAGTGCAATTCTTCATGCAAACAAAGTGCGTCCACCACAAAAGAAAAGTCCAGATTGCTTGCTGTGCCTACATGTTCTCTTGTGATAGCACTGTTAGGTGAGCTGAAATGGAAAGGAATGTGTGTGTCCTGGAGTATGTATGGCATTTTTTTTTAGTTTCAGTTCCATTTCCTCAGAAAGTAATATAAGAGCCTTTAATCACGGTACATTTAAAGTTGGTCTCCTTTCATGCAGCTTAGCATGCTCTAAGCATGTTGCAATCAGCTTGTATAGCATCTACACTGATTGTGTGAAAGTGTGACAGGCAGGCAATCACTACTCAGTCATGGCACGTTTCATCGTACCAGTGGGAGCTGGGATTGGGGCTTGTCGACAGCCACATTAAACGGTCGGGTGTAATTCAAAGGCCTGCCTGGTCCTTGTGTCTTTTCTCATTACTGTGTATAGGATGTGTGTACATGGCCTAAGTAGCACCTCCTGAAGCCGAACTGGATTAACCATCTCTGTGGTTTCCTCATGGTCTGTGCAGTGGTGGACTGTTTTGTTTCTAGCAATTTGATATCAGAAAGCGGCATTCATCATCAAACAGTGAAGGTCCAAACTGCAGGGGAGCATGACAGAACATAAATCTGATGCTCAAATGGGCTGACAGAACGGTCTCTGCCTTCTTCAGGGACTAGACAATCACCACTCTTGTTTTGAGCAGCTCTCTAAATTGAATATTTTTACAAGAAGTAGCCAGATTAATCCCAATTAAATTGAAATCTCAATTCAAATGGAGGCAATTAGCAAATTGCAAAGACTGCGATTTTTGAAGCACAAAAATTGCCTCCACAAACGACAAAATATTCTGTCTATTCTGCCCCAAAGTCTGCCAAACCTGTAGTTTAGATCTGTACAAACAAGTTCTGAAATAAATGGGATTCTTTTATTAGTTTGTCACTTCAGAGGCCGATTTCAGTCTACCTGTCACAATGTTTAAAATGTGAACTTTTAATAATAAGATTCTGTTTAAACATAATTGAAAATCTAATTGCAAACGCAATATCACAAAATCGCAATTTGATATTTTTTTCCAAATCATATAGCCCTAACAAGAACTAAGCTTTAGCCGATAAACTGTTGATTGTATATTTCATGTTTTCAAATTAGATGTATCTACTTTTAACAAACAAAAGCAAATATTCATACTCATGTAGGTAGTAACAAATCACTATTTATATTTGTTTTCTCTCTCTCCTGTGGGGGTATTAAAACATCTATAAGTATTCTAGACACTTTAAATAATCTTACTTTTTTTTTTTCAGATGTCTGTAAAAAGTACAAAAGGAGGGCCAGACATTCGACCATCATCCTCCACCAGGTCAGTGAGACAACGATTACGGAAAACTAATGACCACATGATTCAGTCGACTTCAGTGGCTGCAAAGGCCTGGACCGCTTTGTCTTCATAAAGTTTACAGCTTAACGACATACAGATAAATCTTTGTGATAGTAGAGGATATCTGCCTCCATGCTCTCTTTACATGATTTCACCCATTTCCTTTGTCTCAAGGTATTTTATTTAGTAAAGCTCGAGAAAATATGTGTCGATATTTTCCAAACAAGAGCTCTTTTTTGTAGTTGAGGAGTTGTTTCTCATTTAATAAAATCACTTTAATTAAACTGCTGACTTTATCTGTTATGGAATGCAAATTGGTTGTCATACAAAGTGAATTCAATTTAGTAGATTTTTATGTTTTGCAGGAGTCACTGTTATCAAACACTAACAAATGCAGTTAAATTAATTCTTTTTTCTGTCGTAGCATGTCAGCTCGAGGGAGGGGCGCAGCATCTGGCAGGTCACCCACCCCTGGGAGATTCAAAAACAAGGCCCTTCAGCTCAGCCTCTCCCAGAAATTCTGGTTATTATCTTTCTCTCATTCTAATCAACATTCATTAAGACAAGCGCTCAGTTGTGTGGAGCGTCCCAGCACCAACCTGAAAATACAGCCCCATAAAATGTCTGTAGACTAGAGGTTATGCACTTAAATCATTTTCATTCAAACGCCCCCAACTTCTGACAATAGACACAAATGATACAATATATATGTTTGTCTTTTTTGCCAATTGTTTGTCTTTGGAGCTGTTGCCTTTTCATTTCTGTTTACTTTATTTTGCAACATTATGTTTTTCTGTTTTTACTCTGATAGAAGTTGTTGGCCAGCAGCAGGGGGAGATATAGGACATTTATCCTCAGCCCTCAACAATTAATTTCCTCAACAGGAACAGCATATTCAAGAGGTGAAAGATAATCCAACAGTGTATATGACCAAACTCAGTGATAAACGTGCACGTAGCCTGCAAAGCCATAGTGGTTTTATACTATCATTGAAATACATACTTCTCTTCTTTTAGATGTCAGACAAAACTAAGCAGGGTTGTAGAATTTATTATTAGACTGTAGTAGTTACATTTTAGATGCATGAGGTCTTTCAGAAGCAGATATCACCATTGACAAAACAAACAACTAAAAATCCAAATGGTGTGATGGCATGTGCATAACCTCTTAATAGAAATACCTCCCCCGTAACACATTGTAAAACTATTGGTTGGTGTCCACAAGAAGTCAAATGTTGTGGCCGTAATGGAAATTAGGATGTAATATTTTCCAGCACAAAGTCCCCATCGTCCTCATCTAAGGAGAAAAGTTCATCTGAAGAGGGGTCAAAACAAAGGCGTGGCAAGAGAAGCCTCAGCAACAGTTCGGCTGTGGCTGCTGCCTACGTCGCCTACCTCAATAAACTCTTTGGCCAGGTCAGCTCAACATTCATCATTCAATCATTTATTCCACTATGTACATACCATATGCTTCAGACATGTTCTAGCCATATTGGCCACTCTAAACTACAGATAGCAATAAACCAGAAGAAAACATGACTTCTTGCTAGTTTTCATTGCTAAAATAGTACTTATCATTGTGAACTGACAATGAAAGCAACAAATCAGTTAGCAGACAAAATGTGCACACATAACGTGTATATATATACACACACACATATATATATATATATATATATATATATATATACATACATATAGATACATACATTATACTATAGATATATAGATAGATAAACTTGAACACATTTGAGAAATATGGAATGTTCACAAGCTGGTATTTGTAAGGAGTAGAAAGAACCGAAGCAGACAAAGTCAATATACTGCACACCACTGTTCATTCAAACATGAAATTATCTCACACCACTCAATAATTCACTTGAGAAAATCAAGTCATCTTGAACACAGCCATCATGTTATGTGCATGTTAAAATTACAGTAGAGAGAGGTAATATGTGGCTTGGTTGCATAAGCTTGTCCATTATTAACTGAGATAGTTTAGTTCAGAGTTCATTATGAAATTACGACTTTCTGTGCGCTTATTTCAGAAAAGAGGATTTTACAGTAAAAGATAAAAAAAAATCCATAACAAAGTAACCCGTATACGCCTTTCAGAGCCTTGCTGTTATACATCTCAATTAACAATGGCCCAGTGTCATTAATTTTAAGTGGTTTATGGGCCAGCCCTTTTACAATGTCCTTGATGTTCACTGTCATTCTGTCATGGCTTACCTCACCACTCACCATTTATCAGCTGTGTTCCCATTCAACAGTGCCAGGTTGGGAGTTGTTAAAGCGCAGGTAGAGAAGAGGCGTCACATCCAGGGACACTCTGTGATTTGGCTGTTACCCTGAGTCACAGACACAAGTATTAATAACCTTTTCAAAGACATGCATTGTCATTCCTTATTATGTCCAGCTAAGAAAGAGGCAGTTGAGGATCAGGGTGTGACAAAACATGGATACATAATGTGTTGTCACTACACAAACATTTTTAAATAAATTTTGATAGCAAGAAATAAGCAATTTCATCCCCACAATGGATAAAGCACTTTTTGAGGCACCTTCAGGTAATTCCTTTAAAGCTCTAAGGTCTAATGCCAAAAGTGTGTGTGGCCTGAACACTTGTAAATATGACTCAGGTGGGAGTTCACAGTGCAGAATAGACTTAACTAATCACAGATGCTGTGATGTGTAGTTGGCTCCTCTCTTCAGACAGACATAAGGAAGTGACTCACCAGTTCTGTCAGGGGAGAAGAAAATACTTGGATGAGTGGCAAACTGTCCAGTTGACAGAATTCAGTTTTCATTTGTTAGGAACCTATATGGACGACTGAGGGATTACACACACACACACACACACACACACACACACACACACACACACACACACACACACACACACACACACACTGTTAACATAGATTTTTGACCACTTTTACCATTTTTGACCAATATATTACTGATTTGTTTTGAATATCTACGGAATATATTTGGCTAAAAATACATAGTAGCACTTTTTTATACATTTTGTTGCCTATTTCAAAAGGGGAATTTGCTTATGCATTTTACTGTGGCAATTTTACAAAGAAATCATGCTCAAAAATGTATTTTGTATTTTTAGTTATAAATTGTAGGTATGGGTAATATTCCTAAACAGTGATACCATCGTTATCATAAGTCCTATATCTTCCATCCAGTCCTGACGTACCATGTGATTTCCAGTCTGAGTTGAGAACATTGATGCATTGACATGGCAGATAAAGACAGAGCAGACTGATAAGAGTGAGGAGATAGCATTAACATCCTTTCTGACAATGGTCTGTTTCTGAAGGGCCTTCTCATATGTGAGGCTCATGTTGTGCTCACATGTGCCTACATGCATCACAGCACAGTGGGCCGCTGCTCAATGGCCCATGTGAAAGCAGACAGAATGAAATTAACTGTTAATAGGCACATTCAAGGGGATAAATTAAAAAGAGTCTGCTCCTTGCAGTCCTAATCCTTTCTAGATGAAAAAAAATCCAATTATCCTGTTGACCTTGTATCTAAATATGCCCTTGTCGATTTGAGTGTGCTTAGATGAGAAAAGGTACACTCCTTCAACAGTATGTTTAAACAATATAGAAGAAAACAAAAGCAAACAAAAAATGATTTGATGCAATATGAACCTAGCATTGCATCGTGTTTTAACCTTGTAGGCCATATTACACAGTGAACAAGCATCTGTCATGGCAAGCAGCTTCCAAATAAACAGCAAGAGCCTCTCCTTCTCTTGAAAATACTGTGGACTTCAGCAGTTTGACCTTGTATGAATTATGCATTAGCCACCCCGGCATTGAAATATATTACAAAAAATATTGCACCACTTTTGCATTGGGGTTATTCCTCCGATTCTTACTGAGTAAAGAGACTTAAAGAAGTAACATTACTCATGACTTTTAATTCACTTAGCACAGGAAAGATTACCTCAGCAAAATGGGTTCAGTATGTCAAATATAGTTTTGCTATGCAGATTATAAAAGACTAAACATTTGATTAAATTCAAAGTCAGCAGTTATGTAGCCTTTTTATGCAGTCTTTAGTTTTTGGCACGTCAGGCATGCCTCTAGTCTTCAGGCTCATTCTGCCTTTGTGTATTGATCGTTATCCACTGTGTGGATCTTGTTAGCAGTGGGATTTCTGGTTGAGGCGTGCATGCTTTTGGCCTCATTGACAAATTGTTGGTGTATTTTAGCTTAGCTGGTCAATTCAGTCAGCAAATAATGGAGTTATGTATTTATATTGATCAGAGCATCTTTAGCTTCAACAGTGCAATGCTGAAAATGTTTTCTTAGGATAGTCGGTAAACTCAATATGTCTTGAGGAGAAAATACTGAGCTTGCACTCAAGCTCAGTATTTTACACATTTAACAGCAAATTGTTTATGATTAATAAGAATGTCCAACTTGATGAAGGTTATTTCTGGACACCCACCTGTGTTTGGCTTTTTAAACTTGTGCATGCTGATTTGGTCTCATGCTCCAGGCTGTGCTCAAAAATCCCTGAAAGCAAAAGGAAAAGTGAGTGGAAAGAAGTCGACAGAATCACCCTGAGCAAATGTCAAAACAAGGCAGAGAATAGTAAAGCTGCTGGCATGGATGCAAATTGTGTGTTAGGTAAATGCATATTGTAGGAGCTGTCCTGCTCACTGTCATATGCAGTTTGTATAGGGGTCTATCCAGATGCACATAGCATGGCCTTATGCCCAAGTCCCCTGAGGAGAACAAAGTACTGTGTCGTTTGGTAAATTAGAAAGACATGTTGCTGGGTGAAATCCCATTAGTGTGCACTGTCAGTGTGCGCTGGTGTAGACATGATATGCGTGTTATTCTAATTTGGTAGTCAAAAAAAGATTATTGCTGAGGTATTTCTCCTGAGAATTAGCCGCGTTTAAAGCGTCCTGATTTCAGCTTGTGCCGACTTATAATTATTTCTCTGGTCTTTCCTGCTTTACTTTGCCACATAGGAGAGAGAGCTCATGCCAGAGGAGCTTGATGGTAAGACGTAGTAGTAACTATAGGCTTTTGATAAATAACGACTCAATTGCATAGCTTATATTTCACTAGAATGTTCCTCATTAAAAATAGAATTACATTATTTGTGTGAGCGGCAAAACATTTCTTTCCCAGAAGTTACAAAATCCATTAATACACCCCCCAAACTTTCAGACAAATAAAAGCATTCACAAACAATAATAATATCCCGACTTCCCTGAAGGACAGCATTGCAAATTTTGTTTGACAGAACTACAAGAAGCATTCAAGGAGTTTGACTATGACGCAGATGGCTTTATACACTACAAGGATATAGCCGATTGTATGCGGACAATGGGCTACATGCCGACCGAGATGGAGCTCATTGAGATCATCCAACAGATCAAGATGAGATGTAAGTATTTACCTGTAGCCATGTGCTTGGGGTGTAGATCAGGTTTTTTGTCTAAATAAGATATGACAGAGGTGGTTTTGATGCGAGCAGGTGCATGAGTAACACCTTGTCTGCTGTGACACATTTCCTTGCGCATATGTCCGTTTCTGCTACAGGTTTAGAGAGAATAAGGCATTTCTTTGGGATAGAGAACTTTCATGTGAGTAGATGCAGATGGATTAATGAACTGGAGAAAGCAGACCCAGGATGTACCAACAACACACCTATGTCAAGCCAAATTAAGCATTGGATTTGCAATGATTTAGTACGTTTTTTTGGAATAGACACTGATTTATTGGACTGACGTAGTGTCAATAGAGAGATTTGCTAAATTCCCTATATTATGGACTGCATAATTGCAAAGAAAGCTGCGAGGTAGAGAATAACAAGTCTATTCTCTTGCACATTGCTATCCCTGGCTATAAAACAATGACTGTGTTTGCATGCACAGAAAAAATCTGATCATTATCAGATTATTGGTATGTAAACAGTAATCTGAATTATTTTTGATGGTTCACACCTGTGCAGGCTTTCACAAAAAAGGACAAAATAAAGTGGCAGATAAAAATGAAAGAGAATATGTTACGAATGAAAAAGTTGTTTTAAAATGTATTGCACTTTGTCTTCCAAATGCAACAGTTACTCTTGAAATCCTCTAATTAACTGACACATGTCACCAGGTGTTTTGATGGTAATTTCTTTAGTCCATGTAAACCAGACAGTATATATATAGTATACTGTATCAGTGGACAAAGTGACACCATACTGCCAATTTATACCAATCGCCACTAGCAGTTTTAACCATAGACATTCATTCTTATTTATATGTCCATGGTTTTAATAGCTAATTTGGAGCCCAACTTCATATTTGGAAATCTAATTGTCAGATGTAATTATTGGGGTATGTGATTAATGTAGTAATCAGTTGTTTTTTCCTCCCATGTAAATGCTACCAGTGCTAGCAGCTGCTGTTGGTCAGAATTGCATTTTATGTCTCCTTTTCTCTGCAGCCATTTGTGCTCATTGTGGAAGTTATTTGGTAATTTTACTCTTCATCGATAATCGAGCAAGGAAGTTCTGTAATCCTCTGAAATATTAAAGATGTAATACAGAGTATTACAGTAGAGAATACATGATTCAATTTCACAAGAAACTTTGATTATGAGTTTTCAGATACAGAAAGGCAGCATTATCTCACCAGATCATGGAATAGATGCAGTCGGAGGTGGATCTCAGCTGCAGTCCTCTGGGACCAGGGCCAGCTGGTTTAAAGCCCTATCATTTCCTGATTAAATGGTTAGACTGGCAACAGCAACAATGCTGGAAAACAGAACAAACTTAATTTTAGCATCTGCATTTCCCAAATTACTTGCTGTTTAGAGTTAATGTTTTATAGTGGACATTCATAATAGATCTTAAACAAGAACTGATAAATAATGTGCAAATATCAACACGAAAAATAGAAGTACTAATGAGATCGGAACTAGGCCAGGACTGATGAGATGTCTTTTGTAGTCATGACATTTCCTCGCGCAGAGTTGAAGAGTTTATCGTCTCTAGCTTCACCAAGTTCTTTTTGGCAAATCTCTAAATCTGATAATCTCAAGAACTTGTACCTGTCAATTTGAGCTGTAGTTTTATGATTCAGCACCAAGGATAGCTCCGCAAGGCACTAAGTTTTATATCATTCTATATTGCACACACAAAACAATACAAAACATCTTTCACTTTTATATTACATAAAAACAGTTACCAGCACCTTGGCTCGTCACAGTGAAACCAGCGATCCACCTTTGGTGAAATTGGAAAAAAAAAAGGAAAAGGAAAAGGTTTGTCTTGTTATTGAAGTGGGGTTATGAACATTATCTGGAGCATCAACCCAACAAAACTGTCTGTGTCTGAGGATCTAAACCTAAAGGGCATAAGCTGTTGGTCACACTGACACTAGAGTAAATATGTAGACATAGGCTTAGAGAGAGAGAAACTGCTACGTTTTTATTTAACAAATATATATATATATATATATATATATATATATATATATATATAAAAAGGAACTTAACCCTGAGAGAGTTACAACATGAAGAAAACACTGTGAGTAGCTGCTGGTTCAGTGTGCTGCTTAATTTAGCTTCTCATCTCGTCACAGTTCTATAAATATTTAGAATGAAGCTCTTTGAAGTAGCGAATGATTCCAGTGCAGACAATAACATACCTGTGTCCTTGTTTTGTTTTTTTGGTTAGTTTTTCTTGTTTTTCATGCATGCGGATTTTTAGGCCCACATTTGTTCTGGTCAATTAAAAACAGTTCATGTTGGCTCGGCGCTGTAGCGGAGTATGCTAGGCTAGTTTTAGAAGCGTCATCAGGGCCACGTGCGTGAAGTACAGCGCATAACTTATAATATGAAAGTATGTTTACATGCTTTTCTGACGCTAATAACAGGCTTTAGCATTGGCTGTAGACAGTTCAATATGGAGTTCGTGGACTTTGATGAAAAATCTATTTGAAAAACGTAAGATTGAATTAAGAAAACAAATTATTAACATTTTAAACAGCTCAACTGAATGAAAAAGGTAACAACTTAAGGCTGTACATTTCTTGTATTTATTTATTTTACTTTTATTTTAACAAGTAAGAACACATTTCTTGTTCACAAGCTTGTTTGTTTGGAATTGCAGGTCAGGTGGTATCTTAGCTGGAGAAGTGATAGTTAAAAGCCCACGAGGTTAACTGCGTATTATTATTATTATTTTTAACCTTTATTTCACCAGATTAAAAAAAAGAAAAAAGTCAGTCAGCAGCACACAGGGATGAATTATCTAAAATTAAATGACGTTTACAGATCATTCATGGACTGCACTTTCATACATAGATTTAAAAGAGTTTAAAGAGACCAGCTCTTGAACACACATTTCATTTAGAGTGACTTTTCCTTATTCCACAATTTTGATTCGAATTATGGTTCCATATTTTCTTCTCTCTGAAACCCTTGGATAAGACACTACAGTAAAGGTTTCACAAACAAAATTTTAAATGTGAAGTCGTAGCTTATCATGTTATTTGTTATACTGTTATAGTGAGCTATTTTAGATTCAGGTCAGTGTTGTGTATAAAGTAATTTTCTTTACTGTCAGTATGTTTCTTATTAGCCTTTCTGTTGTGGTCCAGTCCACCATAGCTTATATTTTAGTGCCTTATGCATAAATTCATAAGGCATATTCTCAAGGGAAACAGTGCTAGGCAGTTAACCTGGTGTTTGCATGCCACTATATGGTTTAGCATTAAGTCTTTTTTCTGCAGGGGGTGGCCATGTCGACTTTGATGACTTCTGCGAGTTAATGGGACCAAGGATGGTGGCAGAGACTGCTCACATGGTCGGGCTGAAAGAACTCCGCTGTGCCTTCAAACAAGTAAGAGCACCCTGGTGAAACTGCGGTGCAAGAAAGAGTTCAAGTAGTTCAGCATGGTACGATGGATGACAGGACTTAGAAGTGAGCAACAGGAACTCTCCTCGGGGAATAGTAAAATAGCTAGGAATTTCCCAGTGAGGAGAGGAGAAATATTGACATTAATGATTCGCATTGTGTGTACCCTAGACCCTACTACACTCCAGCTAATTTGTCATGACAGCCGAGTGCAGGGGAGCAGCACAATTTATTGGGCTTACGTCAATAGTCAGGTAGCCAGCACTGATTTAATTGCCTTTTGTTGGTATGACGTAGTATCCGAAGTCCTAAGCAGTGAGAGGGATAATTAAATCAATTTTATATATTTGCCTCAGCACACTTTTTATATATTCAGTAATAACCCTATATATAATAGTGCCTGTTAGTTTGTGTTAAGTAATTGAATGACTGGACTATATTTGTTATTTGAGTTTCTGGTTAGGCACATCTTTGATCTTACTGAACAGTATTGTTGCATGGAGTTGCATTGTTTAGAATAAAAAGACATAATAATCCACTTCTTAATTTGGATGATGGTAAATTTCTCAGTTAGGCTACATCTTTGTTGCATTTTAAGTTCATAGTCATGCACCATAATCAGTTAAAGATCTATGTATCTCAACAATTCTGTGAGCAAAACATAAACAGTACCTCAGTTTTGACCTTCAGTGCCTTCAATTCAGTGTTCTTCTTGTGTATGTAAATAGATTTTTAGTTGCATCATTGCCATAATGTTCTCACTTTCAGGGTTTCTCACTTGGGTTCTCACTTCCTGAGTCAGCATGGCCCCATCTGCAGACAAGCTGTTTTCAGGCTTCCACAGAACTTGAACAGACAATTTCAAGTAATTAATCTGTGCTAATCCTTCACAACCTTTTCTCTATTTTTATTCCGCTACATAGTTTGACTGTAATGGAGATGGAAAGATCACATCAGACGAGCTTAAAGAGGGCATGAAGACACTGCTGGGAGAGAAGTTGAAGAAGGGCGAGCTGGAGGAGATTCTCAGCGACATTGACCTTAATAAAGATGGCACCATTGACTTTGATGGTGAGAGCAGAACCTGACAATTTCAGCGTTAGGTCAATTAATCAAAGTAGTTAGACAGGTGGCGCTGGTGTTACACAAGGAGAAGATACAGAGCAGACAGGTGGCAGCGTCAGACAGGAATAGACTGAGCTGAACGGGACAACATGGGAGAAAAAATGAGACAGGACGGTGGTGGTAAGATGTGAAAGTAAAGGTGTCGAGGTGCGTTAGTTAGGGAAGGGGATGGAGCGCAATCTAATCAGCAGTGCATTACGCAAATCAATAGATGCCTGGACACCTGTCACATGCCTCACACCAACACCGCTCTAGTGGACAGCTCCAAGGACATCCCCTCACAAAATGCATTATGGGATGTTGTGGTCGAATGATATCCACAATAATGCCACATCTTTTACTGTTGCACGAAACCAGCTTATATAGGTGAGGTCTGTTTGTCCTGTCTGAGCCGTCTGATCAATTATAATTATTAAGAACATATGAAAAGGTGTGTCATTCCTTGCAAGGATCAATTGGAAGATGGTGCACCTCATTATCACCAGTTAGCTCCCGGGGGCCTCTGTCCTGTCCTCTGTTCAGTCTCATGTGCAGAGCAAGGCGGCACCAGCGCCTGAAGAGAGCGCCTGAAGAGAGCGCCGAAGAGAGCGCCCCTGTCGAGCGCATCCCAGTGAAAAGGGTTAATGTGGGCCTGGGGAATAATGCCACTGTGTTAATCAGGACATAGGCTTCAATACTCCATCAGTAAGTAACAGCCCATCTACAATCAGAGGTCTTTCAGGTCGAAGGACTTAACCAGCACAATCGACAATAAAAGCGTTGATTGGCTGCTTGAACTGAACAGTGTGTGTGCCTCAAGCCAAATGCATTAAAACAGTGTTTTTCTTTGACATGGCAGATCAATACCTAAGTTGACTGATAGGTTATTTCCGTTTAATGAGTACAAACAGATATTATGTGACAGGTTTTTAATACTTCTTCTAACAGCAGAAAACTTAGTTACTACAATGGACCATTCTCCTTCTATTAGGTCAAGAGCTGCATCCTGTACTGTTCTTTTATGATATTAGCTTGTCATTTGTGCTTATCATTGAATCTGCTGCACTGCCGTCTCTGTGTCCCTGCAGAGTTTGTGATGATGCTCTCTGCGCGGTGATTTCAGACTAATGGAGATGAAGATAGTGGATTCAGATGCTCATCAACATCTTATATCACCAAAATGGACTGATAATGAGTGTTTCAAGTTTACATTTTTGAAGAAGAGTGTGATGCAGAGGTAGTTACAAAACAACCCTGTAAGGCAATAATGCTGTGACTTCGCCCTCTAGTGGTTGATACTTGACACAGATTGAGACAGTTACTGCATCCTATGAGTTCTAAATAAAACTCCATTAAAAGATTGTTCAAGTTCAAAATGTGCATTTATTCAAAATTGTTAACTTAAAACAAAAATGGTACAAATGATTTACATTGATAGCGTTTGACTTTTAAAGATGTTTATACAATATAAACAAAAAGACTCAAACTGAGAAACAATACAATTTATCTTCATACCATAGTAAAACGGAATGGTAACCAAGCAGACACATTGTTTCAAATACACAATGCAAAATGATGTAAGGCAAACAAAGTCCCTTGACTAAAGCTCTGCGGGTCCACTTCCTCCATGCAGCAAAAGAGCAGCTCTTTGAATGGAGAATACTACAAACCCATCTGCACATAAATGTGTACATGATTTGTCTCAATATTGCAAATACCCATTGAAATTTTTCTACAACTAGTTGAGAATGTACAATTATTATTTAAATATTTTAGATTAATTTATCAAAATATACATTCTCGTGGTATGATCAGAATATCGAATCTGAAACATTCTGGCAGCAGAACAAAATGTTAACTATCCCTATAAGTATTTTGGAAGATTTATGTGAGGGAGTCATCAGTGACAATGCCACAGGCCTTCCTTTAACGAAAAGACCGTTCATAAAATGTAACATAAAAATACGGCATTTTAGAATTTTTGTGTTACGTTATAGTTGAATTATGAACCTTAAGTGAAGCCAAGCAAAATAACACAAGATCAGGAAGAAACGATTGTTTGAAGACTTCTACGTTCTAATGTTTTTAGGCAGTGATGGAAGTGAAGAACTACCACAAAAAGTCTTAAAGGTATGTGTCAAGTCTATTTTCTCTGTTTCAGCATTAGGATCCAGTTTCTTTTAACAGACTAAAAAAAATCATTCTCCACTGCCCACCAAATTCTTAGTTCGAGCTGATGTTTTCTGATGTTTCCAATTTGTGATATAACACTGCCAAAGGAAGTCTTTTGTGTATTTAATTAATCTGCTTTACTTCAAATGAACCACGCTGTTGGTTAAAAGGGTAAGGCTGGAGGGCAGATGTTATCAATGGAAGAATCCCTGAGGTGTTCAGCCTAATCTATAATACAATAGTGAGCATAGTTCAATCCCATTTATATTTATAGTCATTTCGGGAAGGCTCAAAACAAACTTAAGTGCCAATGACATTTTCCAGGTAATAGATTAAACCAAGGATTCAATGTGTGACCTTAAATGATATCTATGAAGGTAGGCTCTAGTTGTTCTGAATACTTTGTAAATATGTAAGAATGTGCTGGATCTTCACCAAGCGGTCTCGAAGGCTGGTGATGGACAGGACTGAGAGCTGGTACCGTGGGTCAATGGGAAGAACGGCAAGGAGCCACCAACACCAGGCTGGACCATTTGCAGTCGCCTAAAAGAAATTAGATTGGTTATATTAGCTACAAAGGGGTTCACTTCTTACTACCATGGATTATGATGTAATAGTCAGACTATTTATTGAAATCATATGGCGTCCTTCTCTAATTGCTTATAATGTATATCATGAATATAAATGTCTACAGTGTATACAAAGGCTAACAAGAAAGAACTGGCTGCTACAGTATAATTCTTTATACAGTTTAGGGACCACAAATTAGTTGCTAACTAAGTAGATATTGGTTAGTCAGTGCTTAATTAGTAATTATAAAACACGTATTAATGGTTGTCAAGCTTATAGTGTACAGAAAATGAATAATAAAATAGTAATGCTACTGAACATAGCTTTAATTGGGAAAAAAAAAAAAGATAATAGCTGAATACTGATAAAAGATCGCCTTAGACAAAAAGTACTTAACGTTATCAAGAACTTATTATGCATTTTGCAATTAGGTAGCCATTAATATGTGGTCCCTAAACGAAAAACGTTACACCGAAAGAAGAAGAGAGCATCAGGAGTGATTACAGCACAAAAATTACCTTTAGCGGTAATTTATTTCAGGAATGTTTGCCTGCGTCAAGTTATATAGTTTATTGCTTAAGAATAATCTTACAAAACATCAGCCTAAAGCAGCCGTAAACTTGTTGCACCCAAGAGTAAGGGATTGAGCTTTCTTACATTAACTATGACAACAAGAGTAATTCATTAAACAGATATGTTAGATTTAATTAGTGTGTGCATGTGTATGTGTGAGTGTGTGTACGTGTGTGTATTATTGCTCAAGACCGCAGTGATGCAACACAGCCAGGGGATTAACTACAAAGGCTTATAAAGCTCTTTAACCTATATTGTAAACTAACTTCACCCTGCTGTATTTAGACCTCTAAATCAAAATTAACGTTTCTGTTGGTGAGCTCATCACCCTTATTTGAGTGAAAGCCACTTGTACATACACATATTATTTATCTAGAAGAAATTTACAAGAGAAGTGAGTTTGACAGTTACCTGAATGTTGGCTTCTTGTTCTGGCATTGCCCCAAAATGCTGTAGGATCTGATTACGAAAACGATTTTTGAGGTTTTGAAACCATGCACAGGCCTGCTCATACACTGAATCATGTAGTTCTTGTAATCTCACAAGGTCTCCACTGTCCTCCACCTGACAAACAGAGTCACAAATGCATCAGTGAAGTCTAATCAGAAGAATTAAAGCTATCAAATGAACTTTATGTTACCTTTGTATCTTCTAAGTGCTCAATATTGGCAGTACTGTAGCCGTCCTTCATTCCACGCGACAACACCTGAAAGCGCTTCCCACCAACCGTATCCACTACTGACCGTCCATCGGGCAGAAAATGGACACTTCTGATAATAAGCATGCAACCATAATCCACAAACCTACAAACACAAAAGACATACTGTATTTAGTTAAGGAATTTTGTTGTGCGCAGAAAGATAATTTAATGGTGACTTTTGGCTTACCCTTTCTCAGGATCATTGATGCACATCCCAAACTGCCGCGTGCCCGTGTCCATGCAGCGGCGAATCATGAGGCGGTACCGTGGCTCAAAGACATGTAGAGGGCAAGGCACGGTGGGATAAGCCATGGTACATACAAAGATAGGCACATTCTTTGTCAAACTGCACAAAGCACAAACAGTAGAAAGAAATGGTTAGCCTACTTGAAGCGTACAAGACTATTTGATTCCAAATAGAAAGTGAAAAACTCACTCTGAAAGCTCTTTTTTTTCCTCTTGATTCATTTTAGATCTCTCTTCATATTCATCCCCTAAATACCGCTTAATCAATGTGTCCAAGAGGGTCGTCACAATGTAATTTCTAGATGCTAGATACTGTAAAAGACAAGAAGAGGCATTTATGAGCTTCACTTAAATTGTTTAAGACTAGGGATGTGAAATTCATACATTTTTTATCGAAACATGATTGAATAGTTTCAAATCGTCAATGATCAGGTGGTTTGAAGTAAAGTTCAGACTTTAGTGGTAAAATAAAATTAAATAATAAAAGTAAAATAATAAAAGTATTGTTTATGTTACTGAAATTAATCTTGAAATACGTTTTTATTTGTTGTTAATAAGGCAAAAATGTTTTGAAAATTGTGATTTTTTAAATTTAATTTTCTTTTGTCTTTATCTCCTAGCTCTACTTTAGACACTTAGTCTGGTATAAACTACTGTTGCACATGAGTCTCACCTCTTTCAAACTCTCTTTGCACAGGGGACATTGAGGCATGTGGTCCAAGCAGCGTTCAAGACAACTTTTACAAAATGTGTGTCCACAGGGTGTAGTTACAGGCTCATAGAATAATCTATGAGAGACAAACAGTAAACATTTTGTTATTACAATATTTTTCCCTTCCACACTGTTGGTGTTTTAACATGTCTTTACCTCATGCAAAGAGAGCACTCAACATCGTTGGGATCGAGTCCTCCCTCAGGAAAAATTCGATACATTCTAGTTTTAGTGGCATGCTGCTTGCCCTTTGTGAGTCCTAGACAGACAGGAACAAAGCTATGACCGTGAGTTTTCCAAAACATAACAAAATTACAATATTAAATCAGATTAGAAAATAGTTACATACCTTGTTTTTTATGCTTGTTATTTCCACTAGCCACAACACAACGCTCGGTTTCTGACACCGACAGCTTCCTCTTTAGCTGGCTTCCTTTCTCCTGGTCACCCAGTTGTGGAGCAGAGCAGACCCTCTTCAAGCCCTCATCACTGCTGCCAGACCCATGCATTCGTAATGAAAGGGCTCGACTTAGACCAGGCCGTTCTAAGCTTTCCCAGCGTCTCTATGGAATCATACATATATATATATATATATATATATATATATATATATATATATATAATAATTATCAGAGAGTGAGGCTGTTGGCGTACCTCCTGACTCTCCAGAGAGGGGTGGGCAGAGGCAGCACGGCCTTGGTGCTGGTCATCTTGTCTTTGGACTGGGCTCTGTGGCTCAGCTTGTGCGTCAGAGACGAGGGTTTTACTGCGCAGGCGAGGTGAAGTGCTTTGTGTTGTTTCTCTCAGGCCAACCTTGACATTCTCATGAGTTGGAGAAAGTAGACCACACAAAATCTGAAACAAAAAATATAGATTGCTGAATTGCAACTTCTTTGAATGTTTGATTGACCCGACATAAAATTATACACAACAGTAGATAGCCACCAGACACCAGACTTTGACCTGATAAATTAGGTCTGTCTGCGTTTCCTCCTGGCACAATAGAGACTAGCGCTAACTTTGTACTAACATGCAGAGTTATGTAATCGAGACCTCATGAATTTAAACCTGCTTTCATGGATTCCACTAAACATATTTCAACAGTTAATGTTAAACAGTTTAAGAAGTAAACACAAAACTGTTCAAAATGAATAGTTTATATGCTTCTAAAAATGTAAACTAGAGTAGTTATTTACCTTTCCATTATATGTATGACATGACTAGATACGTTGCTTGTTAGCCGGACTATTGTGAAGTTTGTATTACTATGAAGTGATAGTAATGTCATTACATACAGAGTCACAAGACCTGACCCACTAAAACTACTTATGAAAGTGGATGTTGTAACACTCTTAAGGGTAAACAAGGTCTTCCCAGTAATACAGTTCCTGTTCCATGTTGTTTGATTTGAGATTAAATAAAGTGATTATAACACTATCTTTTCTCAAGATCCACTACTAACATCTACCTGTAGAACAGTTATCTATCATAAATATAGACGCAACATATTGTTTATCAGAGGAGTAGCAGACTCTAACCTTCTCCACTTGTCGTTTAGCACTGGGGAAGTCTTCATCTATTGACAAGCACTGCAGGAAGACTTGAAGGGACGCATCCACCTGACCCATCTCATGCAGCACCATGGCTTTCCTAAACAACACCTAAAGGAGGAAACAAGGTCAGACCAATAAATAACTATACAACTGTTTCACAGAATTACCAGTAAGTGTTTTCATATATATTCTGTTGCTCATGTAAAAAGTGTAAATATCAATTTAGTATCCACAAACCTAATATCCCTTTTTGATTTACATTTAAATGGGGCCATAGTTATGAAGTAAAAGAAGTAAAAAGTAAAGAAATAAACAGAAATGGTACAGGATCCTGACTTACTTCTGCAGAACAGCTGGAGCTGGAGCTGGAGCAGTATTCAGTGTCCTCTAGAGCCTGGCGATATTGTTTCATACCCATGAATGCTTCAGCTCGAGACAGACGCACAACTGCGATTGAATCTGGATTACCTGAAGAACAAAAAAAAAATCTATTAGAAATCAAATTGTTTTATATTCAAAACTGGCTTGAGCAATATGTTCCTAAGATGGTAGTACCAACAGATCATATATCCATGACTACTGTCAAGAAGGTTGTTTCATCTACTTTTCTTACATTTGCATCAAAAGGTCAAAAACAAACAAATACAACAAACACTCTTACATAATCTTAAGTTATTGAAGGAAAGTTTTTAGGTAGAGGTTACAAAACTTCTCCATAAAGCCATTTGTCCACAAAATGCCATAAAACTTAACAATCCCAATTAAATCAATCAGGTGACTCCACGAAGCAATGAAAAGCCCTGTAATTGAATAAATGAAAGACAAATATGTTTACTCAATATTGTGAAATATTCTATGCAAAGCACATGTATTTGTATCTTTAAGTCAAATACATTTACAACCTTAAACTATAATATTATCAACAATACATCGCCAAAGCATATATAGTTCAGACGTTTTTCAAGGAGAAGCTGTGAGAGTCGTGCCAGTGTTGATTATTAAAAAAGTATGATCTATCATTCTTGAATTAAAGTACTTTAATGTAATGTATAATACTGGACAAGATGTCTGCATCCAGTATCTTTTAGATAAGAGCTGATTTGAAGCAGCTTGAGACAGAGGCAGTTGATTACATGGTTATGTGGTTATTATATCACTTGACCTAAATACAACTGAGGAGTGCCCTCTAAATGGGTGAAACTTGAAGGTTTTGTAACCACTCGGACAAGCTAATACATTGGGAGATCTTTTTAATTTCTCAGATAATAATGTAAAATACCAGTGAAGACTTTAAATGCATTTATTTAACTATTCCCAACCCACATGATTTGGCCTCCTCGTGCAACCAGTGCAACAGAACTGAGTCTGATCGTACATTTAAAGAATGAATTATTTAAGGTATTTTTAAAAAAGAAGAAAATTGCGGAGCCTATTCCAGGTATTAAATCTGTCACGACCACGACCTGCCTTATGCAATGTTCAGAGACCACGCATGCGCGTTGTGATGCTTTCGTAAGATGCATTTGACCGACCTCACCTCACCGGTGGCAGAGGTGGTCCATGTTCAAGAAGTAGAGCAAATATGACGGGGTTCAAACTATTGGTCACGAACACACAGAACAATAGACCTCATGATGAGCACACTGTGGATAGAAGCTGATGTCCAGCAGACATTATGATGTCTTGTTTTGACTGTACTGAGCCTGCGCGCGCGGCTTACCAGGAAACACTTACAACATGGATGTGATGTTATGCAGCACTCACCTGATTCTATGAGGTTAGATGCAAGGGATATGGCGTCGTCATACTGTCTTTTTGTACAAAGAGCATCTACTTCACCTACACTTCTGGATATTTTTTGTTCCTCGGGAAACCATTTGTCTAACAGTCCACAAAGCAGTATATTGGCTTTCTCCCCACTGACAGCTTCATTACACACTCTGCATTTACAGAACAGACGTCGTTGTAAACATCTTTTACAATAGGTATGTCCACAGGCTATAGTCACTGGTTCTCCTAAGAAATTATGGCAATTTGGACAATCAAAATAGCCGTCTTGCGAACTGTCCGCTGTGTCCAGCCTCTGCTTTGAGCACGTATTAGATTTCCTTTTAAAATTGCGAAGGATACAGTCCGCGAAAGTGCTCAGTTGTTCCGGCATTAACGGGCCGTACCGCATAGCGACAGAAAACAAATGTATGGCCTCTTTGAGACAATCCTCCGATGCTAGCGCATTTGCTTTCTGTAATATGAGATCATGGTGGTCCGTCTCCTCAGGTACGTCGTCCCAGTCGTCCCCGATGAAGAACGCGCCTCTCTCCGACGCCTCGTGCGCCGTTTGCGACTGGGTCGACATGGTAGAGTTATAAATTAAATGTTAGAGGCGTCTTCTGGTAGTGTAAATATTCATTTCTATATCTGCTGCGGTCCTTGGGAGCAGCGGCAGAGAGGACTTTACAGGGACACCCGTTTGTTACATAAAAACTGCGTCACGTGAACAGCAGACTCGTGCTGTGATTGGTCAGATTCCGCGATTACAAAACGTGCGTTTCGAAGTTTCATAACTACGGAAGAGACGTAACAAAGTTTCAGTTTGTTATGGATAAAGGCACTGCGAGCTTTGTCAAAACTGTTTAAAAAAAAAGCATACGAGAATAACTTTTACCCCATGCGCGTGTAATCTTTTACAAGAGCCATCTTTTAGTTCGTAGGGTGCAGTTATAGGGCAGTTTGACATGCGGCATCTTGTTATTGCGTGTTGTGTAAGGACATTTTGTAACAGCGTGTTTATTCAATTTTTTTGTAATCTTGCACATATTATGTGACCCATTGTAGCTTTCAACGTTTAACAGTAAAATTATTAAGCAAGCTGACCAAATTAAACGATTAAATACAGAACAGTATTTTCTATCTGTCTATCTATTTATCTATCTATCTATCTATCTATCTATCTATCTATCTATCTATCTATCTATCTATCTATCTATCTATCTATCTATCTATCTATCTATCTATCTATCTATCTATCTATCTATCTATCTATCTAGATGGAGATAGAGATATAAAACTCTTAATGGCAAACCTTGCAAACACCACACTAACATTTAACAGGAAACAGGCACCAAACCAAACTGTACGCACCAAGCATTCATCTATGACATAAACTTTAACGTTTAAAGGTGCATGGTTATGTGCTGGAGGCATACGGTACACCACCTGCTTGTCTTCATGGAAACGTTAATCCTTGGATATTCAACGGTATCACATTGTTATCTATTTCCGTTGAGACAATGGATGACACCATCTGGCGGTTACAGGTCAGTTCTGTGGAGAGGTGAGCATAAAAGCAATAAGATACTGCATTGGAAATAGGCCTGGCATATTACGACGTCAGGGGAAGAGTGGGGCATGTTTACACACTGCTTTTTTCTTCTCCTAAAAGTAAAGGTTATCACAGCCCTCCAAGCAACTCCACTGTATGCAAGATAGAAAGATGGAATAGAAAAATAGATGTTGCTCTTATACATTTATATTTCTGTTGTACAGTGTCAGAAACAGGATTGAAAAAGGTGTGACAACATGCCCCGGTCTCCCCTGTAGTAGCCCATAAGGGCCCACTGAGACTGGTGTAAAACAGCCACTTCTGGAGGCCTAGAAACTTCTTCACAATTTTGACCTCATAAAGTCCCAGAGTGACTCCTGATGAACATTTTGATGCCTCGTGGTGCAGAAAGCATGTGACTTTGCTTTCACACGTCAACATTTCCAAGATGGCTGTTTTTCAAGTTTGCACAGGTATTATATGTATATATTAACATTTTTCTGAAAGTTCATTTCTTCCCATTCAAAGTAAAGTTGAACCATTTCAGTGTTCTGACAGTGACATTACAAGTGCCTTATCTAACCTGCTGTTTGCACATTTCTTCAACAAATTCATAGAAAACAAATCAAATAAAAATGCCCATGTCACACTATGAGACTTTTGACTTTGAAAACCTAACGTGACATATGTCACATTATTGATTATTGACCAGCTCATTACTTTAGCTGATTTAATTACATCCAATCCAAGCAGCTAAATTATACATTTCTTTTGTATAGATGTTGTCTTTTTAAAACATTTATGCTTTCATTTAAAACATCGATACACTTTACAACCTTTAACTTCGACTAGGATCAGGTGATGTGATTAAAAACTAATAGAATTGTTTTCTTAGGTGATTTTCATTGCTATAACATAGTTTTGAAAAATAAAAAACAGAAAAAAACAATTTTAAAGACATTATGGCTTTGTTGTAGATTGTATTATTGCTTGAATCCAAACAAAAAAGATAGATGTTCAGTCTCTTTGAGAGGCTGGTGTGGCCTGGTGTCTTTGGCTCACTCAGACATGACTCTAGTTCAAACCTGGTGTTTTGTTCCTACACTATTCTGACACATCCTTTTGCCAAGTGTACAACATATTTTGTACTTTGAAATGCAGTTTATTTTATATGAAAAAGTTACCAAACGAACTTCAACAGAGTCTAATTGAAGCCACCTATAATATTTTAAAAGATTGTAAAAAAAAAAAAATACTTGGAGTAAAACAAACTTCACAATCAATAAAGTAATAAAATAAACAATCAGTAATAAAGTGGAAAACATGGGGAACAGAGGAATTATCAAGCCTTGCAACATGACAATTCCTTTAAATTATTTAATTAATTAATTGATCAGTATAAAATACCACAAAATCATTTTCTAAACTTCATTACTTTAAAGCAATCAATAAAAAAGTGTGTGGATTTAGACTGTGTGACTTATAGCAGTCATGAATTAGAGCAGTGGTTCTCAAACTAGGGGTCGGGGTCCCGAAATGATTTCCAGGGGTCCCCAGATGATGGGGAAAAATTGATACAATAGTGTTAAACAAGGCTTGACACCCTTCAAATGCGGTAAATGTAGATTCCTAAATGTTAGCCAATCAAAGTCCTTTTTCTAGATCTATATTCTCAAAATAAAATCAAACATTAGAGGCTAATTTAATTTAAAGGTTAATTTATCACTTTGCGTGTCGCCAACTATTTTTATTTTCGGGGTCACAACTGAAAAAGTTTGTGAACCACTGAATTAGAGGACATGCTATTTAAGGCGAGACACTATATTTTTTTCAATTTTTTGTTTTTGGTCAGTTTGCTCTTTCAACATATAGACTTTCATGTGGAAACAACAAACTTGTCCAGTCTGCTCCTACAGATGTTTTATTCTTCCACTGAATCCACTTCATGCATATGGGACATTGTAACAAAGGCCATTTTTAAAAATGTAGTTTTCTCCCCAAGGGACACGAGGATCACCACTTAAAGTAGATCCCACACACACCAAACTGTACAATCTTGGACTCAACAAGATTTTGACAAAATGTACAGAAGGATTTTTTAAAAATATCTAATTCTAAAACTACTTTATTGAAGTTTTAAGTTTAAAAAAATGAGGCAAAATTTGAATTTCTAGTCCAATCTAGTTTAGAAAGAAAATAGAAAGAACTAATATTTGTACAAAATGAACCAAGACATTTAAACCTGGTTCTGTTAATTTTTCAGATTTAAATGTCCCAAATATGTGCTATGTGCTACGAAATGGACTTGAGACTTAAACATACCAGAAAATAATATATCATGGAACAACATATGTGAAAACACAAAGAAACCTTTTGTGTCAAGAGTATGCTGTGCCAATTTAAAATATTAAATAGACTATACTATTCCCCCTCTCGGTTATTTAAAATGTATGTACAAAGTGCCATTCAGCTGAGGGAACCTGCACCTAAAATGAGACTGTCAGAAAATTCAACATATCTTCTTCATTCCTATAACACCACAGACATGTGTTCTTGGGGACTTGCATCAATTCAGTCATATATCGGCAAAGAATAAACTTTTTTTTTAATCACTCTTATAACCAAATAATATAATACTAAATACTAATACTAAAAATTTGATTGACACAGACTGTCCAACACATCACGGCTGGAGCACACAGGCCCTGGAAATGATTCTGTTGGAAAAAACAGCAGCTAGATTAGCAAATAATGAAGCAGATTATTTGGATACATAGGAACCATTTATCAATTCCTTTTTAATAATAAAAAAAGAAAGAAAGAAAATATATAAGAAAAAGTACAGGCTACACAACTGTGTGTAAAATATCCTCTTTGTGTAATCTTGTGTAATCTATAATGTAATGTAATGTTCATTGTGAACATCAGGACAAATTATTGCTTTATAGCTTCTTTTTTTTCTCTGTGTATAATGTAACTCATTGTTGTCTTAAATTTGTATAGTGTGGGACCAGGATGGGGCATATTGTATTCAGTGTCTAATTGTATATTGATATTTAAATACCTGTCTAATATGATGCATTTTCATGTATTTATTTTTTCAAAATCAATTTATAGTTTATTAAAACAAATCAGATAAAAAATACTAGAGCTAATAGTGGTGTAAGAAAAAATGGATTCCGCGATATATCGCGATACTTCATCGCGCAATTCTCGTATCGATTCAAAATGTGTCCGAATCGATTTTTTAAATCATATTTTTGACGGAAAATTCATTTCAGAAGGTTGCCGAAAGGCCCGGCCACTAGATGTCAGTGAACGGCACCAGACATTGCTAACCTAGCTAACTTAACATTTGTGTAATCGAATCGTATCGATGCCAAAGTTTACTTTCAGGTTGCTATAGTTTCAACTTTTGCTATTTACAGTTTAGTTGGGACATTCTGTTTGTAAAAAAATATTTGGTTTTTTTTTCGCTTTTTTGACAGTATTTTAGAGGAATAAAAAACTAAATAACAAAATCCCATTATAACATTTTATGCCCCTAACGCCCAATGTGACGCATTTAACGTTACAAATCTCTGAAAGTGAAATTTGATGTTGTACCGCTGATGTTGATGTACTTATTATTATTTTAATTATCTCAGAAACTAAAGAATTATCCACGTCTTACAAATTGAACTGAAGTTGTTACTCTAACCAGAAGAGGGCAGCAAAACTCTTCATTCATCCTTGAAGACCGCTATGTTCAAGACTTACCTTTACGGTTTGATTTTGTGATTTTATAAAAGGACATTTCTACATAACTTATACATTTGATTTGACTAGAAATTCAATTACCATTTACAGCACTTAAGTTGGCCAAGTATTATCAACAGCCAACAATGGGACATTTAAGGTCATTTCTACTGTATTATTATTATTACAACCATAATATTTAATTTGTATAAAATCATATCAGTTTAATTATAGTAACACACTGACTCTCCAGGCTGTGTCTTCTTGTGTTAACAGGTTTGTTCTTGTTGACCAGAAGGCTAACACACAGACACACATACATGTCTGGCCACCTGGCTCTGACACATGAGGAAAGGAAGATTGAGTCATCAAACTATAGGGCTTCATCATCAAGGTCTGTTTGTGTCACCAGCCTTTAAACCACATAGTTTTAAATCAGATGTTCCTCCCGGCATGTGGAACGTCTGCCACAGCACTGCGATATGATAAAGCCTGATGGAGTGACCGACCAGTGTTATGTTCATTCTGAAGGTTTAATTAATGTATTTATTTAATTTAATACACAACACCACGTCTGCAGAGGTTGGAAGTATTCAGTTAAGCTACATTTACCTCTTATTTAAGTGTACTTCTCACAGTAGTTTTCAGACAACACCACTTTTACTATTTTTAATTTATACAGGAAAATATTGTTTCTGCATTTTATAGTTTAACTGTACACTTGAGTAAAAGTTTGGGTTATTCTCCCACTGTGAGTAAGTTTCCAAGGGACAAAAGTAAGTTAGTATAATTTGAACGTTAGTGTTTCTTACCACTGCTCTGTACAATATGAGTATAAATAGAGTATGAAAACTGCCATGAACACAATAAATGGATAAATAAACTCCTGGCAGCAGGGAAGAAGGCCATAACCAAAAATGGATGACACAGACCAAACCAATGACAAAGTATTTGAAAAATGGAAAAGTTCACATTTGAAAATGGACCAATTTAAACAAACTTTGGAGTAGATGGGACGTTTTTGTTGTATATTATGTGCCGTAGCTTTTTGGATGTCTTTTGTCACCCTTTTATTTTTGTTTGCTGTCTGTGTTGTGTTATGTGTTCTTTTTTTGTTCTGTTTATGTGCTTTTTTAAAAAAATGAAAAAATAAAATAAGTTTTGCTATTGCAATTGCATTAACATTCAAATAATAAGTCAGGGGCTACGTCCACACAGTTCTTTCAGTCAGTCAGTCTTACTTGAGCAGTGCTTTCCCCAAATATGTTTTACTTTAGTCATTTCTTAGACCACATATATTATTATTGAAGTAAAAATATACTTCAGTGAATGCAATTTTTAGCTACTTTAGTCACCTTTGCCCAGTTGCTTCCTCAACAACACCACCACATCAGCAGCAGAGCAGTCCAGACAGTGATCTCTGAGCCATGTGTGCGTCAGATAGTCGGGCATGTCTGTGGGATGACTGTGAACCGACAGAACCAGCCCCTGATCCTTTTGTTGCTGGAGATAATTCACATAAAATATCTATGTTCGTGTTTTTTACAGTTTGTGGGTGTTTGCAAATATCATTTACCTTTATCATCTGTAAAGGTTTATATTTACGTCAGGATTCAAAAGGTCAGTTAATTGCAGTTGCTGAATTCTCTTACTAAGTTGTGAATTGTAATTGTATCAATAGGTACTTTTACTCAAACTGGGTCACTCACAGTAAACCTGTCCTTCTTTAGACTTTAACCAATTCCTCATGAACTAAAATGACATTAAATTGACACACCAGGATGAAAATATCTCCATTTACTCACCCGGACACAACTCTTTCCATGTCTCACTTGTCTCACACAGTCAAACAGGCATTTAATTTGACATGACTTTACTTAAATCACATGCATGTCTTTATACCTGTTTCCACACAGAACCCACAGTAACATGTACGCATAAAAGGGGGTCTATTTTAAAGGTGCACTGCGTGACATAATAGACATGTTTAGTGCCATACTGTGGATAATTCCTGCACTCTCACATTTGTATTATCAATGTGGGAAAGAGCTAGTTCTTGATTCTCAACAAGAGATGCTGGAATGTGTTTTCCTTATCTGGCCCTATACATAATCTCTGTGAGGTGTTTGGGTTCCCACAAAAAACACACACTCGCTGAATCGAAAACATACCAGCATTTGATGTCGGGATTTTTGTGAAGATGAAAAATGTGGGTAAAAGGGGCAGAAGATTGTTCAGGTTCCAAGGATTTGTATGAAAAATAATTGGAGAGGATTATAGCAGGAAGAGAGAGTGTAAGGTGTTAATTATAAAGATGGAAAATGTACATACGCTGTGGGATCTCTCATTCATGTTCCTGCCTGTTCCGTCTGTCACTCTGCCCAATGAGTGGAAAGTACCTTCAGCCAAGAGAGAGCACAGCCTTACTATATAGATTACAATGATTCAAATATTTGGACAGGACAAGGATTGGTGAAGTACACGCCGTCCAAGCTGACATTCAAGGTACACAGTGAGTAAAATATGAAGTGTTAAATCCTCGGCCAGCTTCAGTAGAATGAGCTCTATTGTTTTAGCTATGAGAATGGGTTATGTAAGAGACTACAGTAGGAGTGAGGTCAGCATTTACCAGGCCACTTGATACCCCTCTCCCTCAGCACTCTGTGACCACAGCATGGATTTGAGGGGGCCGATGGAAAATCATGGAAAAATGTGTACTTTGGGGAGTTTGACAAATTGGAAGTAAAACTCTGAAATGCCAATAAGACTGGCTGACTTTTATTGTTACTCAGAATGTTTTTGTTGATATAATATGTGCTGTTGGTTCAGTGTTACTACCATAGAGTACTGTGTTTAAGAGATGCTTTCACATGCTACCTAATATATTGCTTCCCCAACAGGTGACAAGAGATAATCTGTGCTCTTGACTGACTTGCCTGTCAGTGCTCATAATGTACGCCAGATTGGATCGCTCTGTGTTACATAAATTCAAGGAAAACGTCTTTTTTCACTTTCATACGTTTAATAGTGCACTTTGATTAAGCTGTACAGAAATAATATTAATAAAAAAAAGATAAAACATTTGTTTAACATTTACAATAAAATAACATAGATGGTATGATACAACACAAACTGTACTATATATCTGAGGTATAAATATTTATTTTAAATTAACTGTCATCTGTTATTTGGTCAAAAACGAAATAAAAACACAGTTGCATAAGTTGCTAGTTATAGTAAATTATCATAACAATGGCTTAGTGTGTTAATAATACAAGTCCAGAAGTATACAACACAATGAGTTATGGCAAAGGTCAGCTTAGTTTTGTTGGTCTATTTTTACAGTTCAAAGAATCTTACAAAAAAATATTACCTTCTTTTGTATTCACACACACATTCAGTCTGCCCCTTCACTACAGTAAAACCTGTAGACTCTCCACCTTTATAAAAGGACCACTTTTTCTTAAACCCCTCGCTTCAACCAGAGCTTTCTGTTTTATACTTATTAGAAATGTGAGACTATTTACAATTAGTTTGCAAGTTTATTTTATCAGCATGGAATAATTCAATAAGATGTGTTTTCAGATTTGCCCTTTTAGAATGAATGTGGCTTCACTAAATATGAGGAAAAACGCTTTCAAGGCATTTCCTTTGTTTCCTGACTATCTTTTTGTTAATAATTTACAATCTGTTTTTATGTAAATAAGCTAGGTGCACTGTTGGGTGATCCAGCACCATCTTCTCGAACACTAAACACTGTGCCATCATTTCTATCATCTCTTCAGATCCTGTCTATAGTCCTGCCACGTTCATTATTCTTCTGTCTCAGATATTTGTAATGTACTACAATAATATTGTTGTGTGCTTTGCTGTAACAGAAATAGAGGTATATGTGACAGACAACACATTTACACAACACTGTATGTACATACTGCAGCTGGAAGCCAGTGCGGAGAACACGTATTCATTAACCACTCACTCACATATCTACACGCTGTACACTGCCAAATCTTGTTGCTTCTCGGAAGCAGTAGCACCCTTTGGATAAGATTTGAGCCTTGTATCTGCAATGTCATGTTCGTTGGCCCAGAAAAATGTTGCCGTGACAGTCTGTGCGGCTGGACATTTGGATTTGAGAACACTTTTACAGATAAGTCTTCTGGGACAAAGTTACAAAGTCCTTCAAATGGGATCCAGGGTTTGTCCTTAAAGTTTATCAACAAAAAAGCTCCACTGGAATGAATCATGTCTAGTGCCCTGTTGGATTAAAGTGAGAAAAGTTTTCCAATCTACACCTTTAGTCCTGTAGGTTGTGCTTTACTTGTCCAATGGCACAGTAAAGGAGTCACGTATCCGAGCCACCTCAGCAGCACACAAGTGTCCATAGAGTTTATTGTACCACTCAGGGAAACGACCCCTGCAAAACAAAGCACACAGCTGAGTCACAGTGAGCCAACAGAAAACAGCGTTACAAATCTGTCATGGTCACAATTAGTTTTGGTCCTGAGACTAGTCATGAGACAAATTTGTAATGATTTATGTAACTAAAGATTGCATAATATAAAAATGTCTTCATTGTGTTGGATCTTATCTAGGTATCGTACCTGCAGTCAATCCTGGAAAGATGTGTAAGTCGAGATTTGTTGGTCCCACAGGGTTCAATGAAGTAACGTGACGTGAGGACATTGACCCGCACTCCAACCACTGGCAGCCCTTCATGGTCCACTGATGAACACACAAGTGCACAGGCTCCTTTGGCCAGATCTGTAGCCCAGGTCCTGTTGGAGAAACCAAGTATTTAGCTAATCAATAGAAACCGTAGTACTGAATATAAGGAGTACCAAGTGTTTATTCAGTTTTACCTGATTACAACATGGTCTCTCGTGGGATGCGGCGCCATGGTGTTGCGGACGTATTGGTAAACCTCGATTTTGTCATCGAGTGTCTCCAGTACTCGGCTCTCTAGCAAGTCTTCATCCCAGTGGCTCTGCTCTCTCAGTATCCGAGTCAAAACCTCTTCAGGAGTAGCAGGAATTTCCACTGTCACTTTCCACAGCCGCAGCGGAAAACCATCATGAACCTGGGAAGAGCATTATTCAAATTAAACTTTGGTCTGCAAGCTAGATTGTAAAATGGTGACATCGCTCTTAGGCAAAACTCCATTGTAAAAGGAAATCCCATTAGTCACATTTAATCCGGTTATTATAATTCTATGCAGACAAATTTTGAAAGTTCTTTAAGCATTTGGTCAGCTGCTTTGATTAGATGTGATAAAGAGTGTAAATTGTAGAAAAAACCCTCCATGAAAGCATTACTACACACAGGGAACGTCGGGTAGTGCTAGAGATATGATAGAGAGACAGGCTCTGAGTCTGTGTGAGTGAATGAGGTCATTGTGGGGTAGTGCCCGATGGGAAAAATAAGCTAAAAGCTGAGCCTTTTTCACACGTGTAATTCGGAAACTACTTTTCCACTAGACAACCACGGAAGAGCAGGGATAAAAGACAGGAAGCAGATAGTTGAAGGGACAGAGTGTCTTCGTCAATGGGTATTCTCTATACATTAAACACATTTCTTACCTTCCTGCAGGCCAGCTCGGCGTGCTCAGGAGTGGAGCAGCTGTCGTAACCTCGGAACTTGTCTTTGGCCTCTTTGAGAAGAGTGTCCAGGCCGTCTCGTAGGAAGGCCCTGTAGCCCCCCTCTGGACCGGCCTCTTCACTGGTCAGCTCGTCTAGTCGCCGTGGCAACAGAGCCTGCTCTACATAAGAGTTCCTGCAGCGGTTCATTTCCTCTGGGATCTGTAATTATAAAACAGCAAGAATTCATACATTATTTTTTAGAAATGTCACTCATTTGTACATTAATTCAAATTGAATCAGTAAAACTTTAATTTAATGACACAAATCCTGTCTATGGCTGTCATATTTCAAACTAATATGCAAACATCATTACAGTGCAAGAAATCTCATGATAAAGAATGATGGAAGGGCTCATTAAAACCCAGTTTAATCAGTTGTCTTCCTTATATGAACCTGCATGCAAATATAAATCTAATTTTAAGGTCATTAGCCAGTAGCTAATTCATTTTCCTGCCCGTGTGATAGGACCATGGCAGGAAACTCGCACATAATCGAATTAAGGGACCAAACAACACACTTTTCATTTGCTGTAAAATATCAGCGAAGGCTGAACAGCCTCAAAATGACTTGGATTAAATGGAGATGAAATTAGATTAGTAATACAGAAGGAATTTGATTATTTCCTGTTTTTGTCGCCAAGTGGGCTGCTAATACCCTGGCTTTTAAAGGGGATGTATAATTATATAAATCAGTCTTTTACAAAACATGCCCTAGCAAGTTTTAAGTGTACACAAATCTAAGTCCTCTCTTGTTATGTGAGGCCAGGACAGACTAAACCAATGTCTGATTCATTGTGCTACCTGCATGTTGTGTAACTGAGTGTATTTACAGGGCAAACATAGAGATCCACAATGTATAACAATAGCACGGTACAAGATCAAGGTCACATTTACAGCCAACAAGCACATCATGAACAAGTAAAGCACACATTTTAATTACAAGAATAATATATCTGTTGAAACTGTCTGCCGTTGTTTGTGTGTACAGCTGGCCAAGTACTGACCCGAAACAGCTTCCTGCACTCCTGGATCATGTGGGCCAGGCCATGAGTGGCAGCCAGGTTCTCATTTAAGTCCCTCTGGTCTGGCTTTCCCAAGTTCTGCTTTCTGTTCATCACCCTGAAATCACAAGGAGGATAATGACAACTAAAATTAGTCAAGTGAGCCTTGAAAATATAGCAATATGTTGTACAAGATAGGTAACTTAATCTGTTGACTCGTATGAACTACATTTTATGTTTTTTACTCATATATAATATATCGAGCTTAATTTAATTTTATACAATGAAATCGAAACACCACTACACATTCCTTTTCAAACAATTGTTCAGTAGATATATAATGTTCAATTATTCATGTGTATTTTTGTCTTTTAATGTTGATTGATGAAATAAACATAACTTACCCTAAACTAAAGCAACAGTCATTTTATGTGAATGCATTATCAACAATATGGACATGTTTATGTAACCTTTACATTTGGGCTATCTTGCTCTCATCCTCCCTGCTCTTCCCTTTCCCTTCTCTATCTGCAATATCCTGCTCTTTTGTTTTCTTAGTGCTGTTTTCCTGTTTTTATGAGATTGAACATAAAACATATTGCGTGTTACATAAGCTACACTGCACTTGTTATTTGTGTATGAGTTAGATTCAGATGCTAACCTTGGCGAAGAGCTCTCTTTGCGTCGCAGCGTGTTGAGGTGGAAAAGTGAAGGGGCCAAGCACACAGCTAAGTTGGTGGGGGTCATCTGGTTTTCCGATACGTTAGTGGTCACGTCGCTGAGGAAACACAACAGAGTCCGCAGTGCCTCCCTGTTTTCATCGGGCAAGAGCAGCACCGCGGCACGTGCAGCCTGAAGACGCAGCTCCTTAGGCATGTCTGCGGAGAACGTTCAACATGTTATGATTATTTCATAATAACAATGTAGAAAGTCATAAACAATGAGAACAATCCACACGATGACATCTGTTCTGTGTCAATTGTTTAGAAGTTTCTAATGATGAGATGCTGCTGTGCAAGGCTATAGTTTATATAAAAGGCTTTTGGGGTTGACATTTTACAAAAAACATTATTACATTATTATTATACATTACAACATTATTATTGAGTCATCATAGCAGGCAAAGAGTGAATAAAACACTGTAAACAAAGTATTATATCATTTATGAGTAAAAGTACTCAAAACGGGTCCTATAAACAGGAAGCCGATAGGCATGAGGAGAAAATAGTCCAATATATGCATTTACAATAGTGACTGACGCTATCATATCATATCATTTGCAAGCAAAAGTAAGCAAAGTACAAACTAATTACATCTGAACTGTGTATGTAGTATGTATATGTGGTTAAAATATTAGACAATGATCAACTATGTGTTTGAAAAAATATATGTGCATTTTGCATGTGTAGATTGCAAATGTGTAAATGAAATAGGTTTTCTTACACTGATAGATCTGGAGGAAGGTCTCTGACAGTTTGCTTGTGAGCAAGGGCTCTGGCAGGTCTCTGAAGTACTGCTTGAGCATATCAGCAACATCGTATGCAGACTGGCCCTCGTAGTTGACTCCACCCCCATCTGCTCCGCTGGCCTCGTTCATCTGACGCAAAGCCTGGATCCGAGATTTCACTCCTGATTTTCGGAAGAGGCCCACCTGGAGAACAAGACAAAATGAATTCACTATTAGCAGAAGCAAAGAAACTTAATATAAATCAAACCCTGTGTCCAAGAAATGTATGTTGTTGATTAATGTTTGTCAAAGTTTTAGAATTAATGAAACATATTTCCCAATAAAAGAAGTGTAGTACATGTGCAACCAAAAGTTTCCTGGTCTGAAATGTACCTACCCCAGAGCAGGAGGTAAAAAGTCCCTAAAATGTGGCCTCAGTCCCTAGTTCCTACTCTGTGTGAACGCCCATCAAATGGGGATTGGAACTTGGAACTGGAAAGGTTGCTACAGTGCGAAAACCTCTAATAGGCAGGCAAAGTTATTAGCTGCACCTTTAATTTCCAGACCTGTCCACTTAAATCAGACTAGGAGGAGGACTACTGCGAGACACAAGTACTGCCTGTCCCAGGAACACACTGAGATGGTATCACATTTTTCCATTTCTTATGTAAGTAAAAATACATTAACATATTGTGTAACTTCCGTAAAGGAGGAGGATCCTTCTTTATTATCTTTGAACAGCACTGAATAACAGGGAAACTGGTTTTGACATTCGCACTCTCACTAAAATCTCTGTTTCTTGTTACAAAACGTTGACTGTGGACTGTTACCTGGTCAAGGCAGAGGCTGCGAAGGTAGCGCATGGCCTGCTGGATTCCTTGAGGGAGGGGTTGACCTGTCCGCTGCACAATAACTTGTAATGGCACACCGAACACATTCCTGTCTTTGTAGTCGCGCACCTTGATTCTCTTCATGAACTTAGGCACAGCCCTTTAACAACACAAGACAAGAATACATCAATATCAGTATTATCATTCATTTTATAAGAAGAATTACTTCCCTCTGTTTTTGTGATCACTGCTTTTAAGGTACACCTAGTTATGTGTTTTATGAGTGTGTCAGCCGGAAGCCAGGTCTAAGCAGAAGCCTGTCTCCAACTTTATGAGGGGCGGATAAACAGGGTTAGGGGGTAAAGCGTGTATTCTGGGTCTTAAAAATGACTGGTCCTAAGCTCTTCGTACAAATGACTTGTGTGTGTGTGCGACTGGCAAATCTACAACTCAAGTCCAAAAGCAGAAACAGAAACAAATCTGGACACCCACACATTTACAGCTATGTTCTTGGGTGTGAATGGTGCGATATGTTGTGCGTGGCTTAGGACAAGCCCGTCTTTGTAAGGAAAAAGTGCTTCTTGGAGCTGCAGTTTGGAAATATGGAAAAGGAGGACATTATGATCATGGCCCGGAATGCTGAATATGTGTGGGCCTTCAGCAAAGCAACAAGCGGCCTCTGTGTTTGAGAGAGTCCAGGCCTGTCATAAGACTGTCATAATGCCGCCTATTCCTGCCTTGGCCTTGGGTACAATGAAATAACATCAAGACATTTTAGATTTTACTTTTGATTTTTGAAAGAAAATGCTGTAGATCCAAACCATTTTAGAGGGTAAAAAGGAAAATGGAAAAGAGTAATTGTCAAGGGCAGATCTACCAGCTCGGTAACACTGTGCGTGTGAATGGCCAGGATTGCCCAGTTGGAAGAAAAAAAAGACAATGTAGACCCCTTCCCAGCAATTATGGGCCTGGGAAAAGAATGTGAAACCCAACCTCTGTGGACAGCCGTCAGCGCACCACACAACAACCTGCAGATGGAGGGGATTGAGACAGTGGGATGGCGGGCTAATCGCTGGGCAGACGGATTAACTGGAGTGGTGTTATTTACAAGGAACACTTTGAGTAATAGAGCACTAAAGTCAAATTGTCTGTCGATATACAGCAATGGAAAATACAAGGACCACTGTAATCTAAATCAGACACTTTCTAAATCTGACTAGGGTCTGTCAAATTCCTCTGCACACCTCACTCTCTTTTATGAGCTCACAGACCATCAAGCAAAGGTGACAGACAGACCGTCAAACAAAGTCAAAAAGTAGTGGATATCTAACCCCAAGAAATTAGAAGTATTTTGTTAATCTGTCTTTATTAGATTTATCCTTATTAAAGATTGTATTGGCAGGCGAGAACAGTACATGCTAAATCTTGAATTGCGGCAACATCAGAAAAAACATTCCCATAAAAGTTAGCATTATAAATATACAGAGTCCTACAGTAACTTCATATTATCAACGTATTATGTTGTTTTCATTACTATTTCAGACAGTCTTTGAAAATATTAAAAGCATGAAATTGAGAGAATTGCAGTCATTTTGGTCATCAGTCATTTTCTAGTAATTTTTATTGATATCTATGTGTTTGCACAAAGCCAGGACTTGAACTCATGAGCTTTAGGCCAATGGTCACCATGAAAGTGCACAAAAATAACCTCAGCTAATTAAGGAGGTCTCAAACCTAAAAGAAAATAATATTTTACATTTCAGTCAAAAAATTCATGAATATTATATATATATATATATATATATATATATATATGGACAATATTAATTAAATTAAATTAAATACCATTTTTGTTCCTAAATGATGTGATTTGGCAATATTTAAGTAGGTGGTGTGCCATGGAATATTTTCAACCAAAAAAGTGCACCATAACTCAAAAAGGGTTGAAAAAATACTGGTATAGATACAGTAATAGAGTAGAAAATACAGATACATGCACTCAAATTTAGTAAAGTCAAAAGTATCAGTTAAGTAGTAGTTTTACTTTTGTATTTAGTAACTTTACATCGCTGCAGTTGTTATGCATGTCAGAAGAAGTGGTACATGATGTGTTTCTTTCTTGTACCCACCAGCTAAAGCCATGCTTGTTGGTTGGGGTGTGCTTCTCCAGGAGTGCGGTGAGCTGCAGCAGGGAGAGCTTCTGGAGAAGGTTCATCTGCAGAACAGACTGGCAGCTGATCTGGAGCTGAGCCGAGGCCACACTAGGACGATGGGAGTTCTGAAAGCTTGGCCAGCGCAGCTTCTGGGGCCTGGGGGGACAAAAGCAATTGAGATGTGAACGTTGAGATTTGGAAAAAGAAAAACACAAAGAGAAGCTAAACTGCGTGCGTCATATCTTTGTGTACGAACAAACATAATGCAAATGCAGCCACACGCATTGTTCTGTAGTTTTATGTACAAGTGATCAGACTAAGGGATTAGATGGATTTGTGTACACATCAATCAGGGGCTGAAAAATGCATGCCTTTCACAGACTTTCCCCATGCAGATTCTTGGAGAAACAGCAACAGTCCCCTTGGAAACGGAGAAGCATTCCAGAGCGTTCTACAGAATTACGTAAGGAGAGGAGTCTGAGCGTGCCCCCCTATCCTGTGCCGTCACTTTCTATACATACTCTTTGTTTTCTAAACCATGGCAATCACTTACTTGTAGATTTAAAAGATTTACTCTGTAATTTAAATATGCATGGAATTTTCGACAACAAACAAACAAACACTTTTTAACAACAGTGAGTCAAATTCCCTTCAACTTTGCCTAGATTTATCAAATCAAATGTGACATAGGAGGAATGTTTCCCCTTTTTCTCGGTTTTACTGTATTCTTCATGACTAACGTTTCAGTGCAATTTTTAAAGTCTGTTTTATTTAGAAACAACAAAACAAAGCTATTGTAACCTTCAAAAAACAAAAAAATTTTAGTGATGAAACTGGCATATTAGCCAGTTTTCTGTCTTTCCATATTGTCAGCTTTATTTTGATTTGTTTTGATTGGGGTTGGGTTTGTGTTTGATTTTCTCACCTGCTGGTCCGTGTCAGAGATGCTCCCACTCCAGAGTCTCGTCTCTCCCTCATCACCTCTTCTCCTTCTCCCAGTGGGTTCCCGGTGCTGTCCTGGTCACTCCCATTCTCCGTCTCCTCCAGTCGGTTCTGCAGAGGAGAGGACGGACAGGGGGAGGCCGAGTCCAGGGCTGAGTCTGAGTCTTCCTCTTCGTCCTCCTCCTCCTCGTCCTCTTCACCTGCCACAGCCTCTGACCAAGCGTTAACAAACCGCTGCAGGCCGCTGACGTGTTGGAGAACCTCTTCTAGTTTGTCTTCCTCTTCTGCATCCTCCGTGTATGGAACGTTGTCATAAAAACTGAGCCGGCTGCTGTCAACAGACCCAGAGGAGCCTCGGCGCTGACGCCTGCTTTGTCGACCTCTGAGGATCACAGAGTTGCCATTTTCGTATTTGTTATTATTGTCACTACGAGAGGTGCTGTCATGCAGTGCTTTGGGGAATGTTCCAGGCTTGTGCCCCTCCGGTAGATAAAAGAAGATCATGCCATCGTCTTCATCCTCCTCCACACTGGGACTGTGGTCTGGGACGGTGCAGTTGTTTCTGCGATTTTGCTCATCTACAGTCATTTCTGAACTTGTGTGACAGGAAACAGGGGGAGCAGATTTGGGAGGTGGTGTGGGCTGTCTTTCTGAAGCTTGTTGATACACACTGAATGGATCAAAACCCTCTAAATACATGCCTCCTCTCTTACCAGAGCCAGTCGCTGTGCTGTGACTACGAGCACGGGTGACAGGGCTGGGCGTGCTCACTGCACTCCCACTACTTGCTTCTGATTGGCTGCTGCCCGTGCTGCCAGTGCTGCCGTTACTGGTCTGAGTGGAGTAGGACACTGTGCGGTTTCTGTTAAGTGTCATTGTTTGTGTGGGGTTGCGGTGGTGGTTGAGGTTGAGGTTAATACTAGAGATATCTACACAGTTGAGTCTCCTGAGTTTGTCATCGTCCAGCCCCTCTTTGATGACAGGACCACTGATCTCAATCTTTGCACCACTGGTGCTGCCCTTTTTCTTTCTCTTCGAGGTGCTGCCACTGCGCAGGCGCAGACTCTCCATCCTCTTCAGAAAGCTCTTTGCTCTAGATCGGGTGCTTTTGCTACTTCCTCTATCCAAACTCCCTCCCCTTCCCGAAATGCCTGTTTTCACATCAAAAGTAAAATGTCCAAGTGTTTCCAGGGGCGATGGGGGCATGCCATCGGACATAGAGTCTTCATTAGCACAGCCTGAGCCTGTGCCAGAGGAGGAGCACATACTAGCCACAGAGCTGGCACGTGTGGCCCCGGTGGGCACAGCCTCACTGAGGGTGGTTAGGTGGCTCTTTTCTTCCGCTCTGCAGCCGCTGCCACCGCTGTGGATGGAGCCCACCTCTGGCTGCTCGCTCAGGTCAGTCAGAACACTCTCAGAGCTGTTACCTTCTCGCAGGAGCAATTTGCCTTTCTGTGACACTTGGTCTTTAGGAAACGGAGGCATGGTGTCGTCTGTGTGAAGTGAGGAGAAGACATCCAGCTCATCCATCCGAGACCAACGCTTGCTGTCCCTCTGAAAGGTCCAGCGACCACTGATGGCACAAGGCTCATCTTCATCAGAGTCTTCACTCTAAGGGAAAATGATAATTCACATTTTTAAATCTATTTTTATATAAAACACTGTCAACACATTTTTATAAGCCAAAATCTGACCACTCTATGCACATGGGAACCACTCACTAACAACTGTGCTTCCTAACTGAGATCTTGTGGTCAAACATATGACTGATGCAAAGATATCCCTGCTTAGTAAACATGTCTGTGTGACTTCTTAACCCACCCAGATCACGTAGACGCAGATTGGCTAAGGGCAGCTAATACTGAGCCTCGTCCGTGCACCAGTATCTACAACTTGCACACTCCTCCCCCAGTGCAGTTAATGTATCTCGAGCCCCGGGGGGACTTCAGGAAATTCCACCATGACCCTCATAGCTCAAAAGGCAGCCGGCCAGACTGGGGTCAATCCCCACCTACCGTCTTTATCCTGCTGAGTGAACGGACATGCACAGACAGCACTGAGACTAGGCTGTTGATCCACTACTTCTGCTTCATTCCCACTAGAGATCCAAATTTAAGGGCCTAAATTTTGAAATGTGTGCTTCTGTGTTGTCAGGTTGTTATGACCCCTGTTTAATGTGAAAAGAAAAACATACTAGTTCAGTAACAGAGAGTTCCTCATTTATACCTTACAATGGGTTCTGCCAACTATTTGAGCTACTTGTTCTCAGCTTGATGGCGAAATGAGCATTATCAAATATTTGTGGAATCTTTAAATGAGTTTGTTTTGTACAGAGTAAACTAAAGCAGAAATATTTAGTGTTGGAGATGCATGTTTGAGAAAAAAGGGAATGTGAAAACAAGAAGATCAACGCATTCCTAAGATGTCGATGGGGGATGAGATCTGACAAAGATGGCATATAACCTCTTTGACTTCTCTGTTCTCTGTTGACTCCAGATTTGTGAGGTGAGATAGAGTGGGTCATCCTGATGAATGCCCCCACACATTGAGCATGAACATTACTACCTAACACTTGTGGCTATTCCCCGAATTAAGGTTGATTAGTAGAAATGTACCTGCATGTACCTTGCAGACACAAAAGGTCCGTCAGGATGACAGTATCACACTCTATTCTAAGAAAGAGTTCTAGTTCTAAACTTAAAAAAAACAACTCAATAGCGTTTGGGCAACAAAGGTTGTTTGTTGATCTTTCAAATCAAGACCCCTTAAAGGTGCGACCCCTCCTCACAATAAGAATGCTTATTATTTTTGAATGTTTTTCAAAGTAGTTTTTAGCAATAAAACACCTGTAATGGAAAGAAATGCAAGATAGACAGGCTTAATGCCATACCTTGAAACATTCCAGACAAAGCGGTAAAATCACAAAGGAGACAAACAGGTGGCACACAATCCACCGGAAAGAAAATATATTAATAAAGTAAAATGTTTCCCTAGTGATGATCTTTAAACAGCCCTGGCCTGACTCACAGCAAACTTATAACAGAGCAGTAGTCACAGAGCTATATTCTTACGGGCTGAAGTTAATGCTGCATTAAAGTGCTCAAACAAACCACAATGTATCTCCTTTAGTTAGATTTCTTGGCTCAAACAAAAAGTGCAATTATTAGCCAAATTAAGGTCTATTGTAATAAATGCTTACATTTTGAAGACAGTTTTCCTAATAGTTGTGATTGAAAAAAAAATCTAGTAAATTTCTTAAAACAATTTCCACAAAACTGACTTCAGTTCATAACAGAGGTGTCCGGAGGAAATCAACGGACTCCTTCATTATTACTAATCTTAGGGTCCTTATTGCCAATGAGAAAGGCTTTGTCATTAAACAAGATGACAAAAACCTTATTTTTATCACATGGCCCGTCTAATTTCAGAGGTGAGAAAATGCAATAACAAAATGTTTGCGGTTGAGTGTGTGCTTACTCGTTTTCTTTGTGGTGATATCTCTAGTCTCATTAGCGCACACTTGTTCAAGGTGTTCAGGCGCCTGCAAACAAACGAACAAATCAGTAACATTAAACAACAAAAACACTACTTTCAAGCCCTCAGTTGTAACCAGTGGGGAGTAACATGGGTGAGTAGTAGAAATACAAAAAGACAAGAAGACTTTAAGAGTGATGGGGGAGCATCCAGGATAACTAATGAGCTGGTGACGGATAATCCCCACACGAAGCCTTAGCCAGTAGGGAACAGGAAAAGGTCCAGGAGAATGAAATGTGCTGGAATGGCGTTGACATCTTGGGACGGAGTGGGAGAGGGTTTTGGGGTGGTGTAGGAATGTATGTGTGTGTGTGTGTGTGTGTGTGTGGGTGTGTGTGTGTCTGTGTGTGTATGTGTGTGTGGAGGGGGGGTCTTATCCTCTTTGCCACCTGGACAGGGGGAGTGAGGCCCGGTCCATCCTCAAGAGAGCTCTTAGAGGAGATCGTGTAACAATAGCGAGGAGAAGGGACAAGGAGTTTGGGGTGGGGGTGGGGGGCAGTCGAGACAGAGGCGGGGCACGGGGGCTAGGACACTGAGATGATAGCTTCCAGATGTATAGTGGGACACCTGCTGTGGTTTATAACTCCACTAGGCTGACTTTGATAAAAGAGTTGAGTCTATTAAATAACCATTAGCTTTCTCCTAATATGCCAACTCATGAATGTTACTACCATGCTGTCTCAAAAATGCTTTCATAACAATATAATACATCTGGCTTAATCCCAGTGCAGTGAGGCGTCTATAATGCATGATCCAGCTATAACATGTATCTTGACGAGCCTTCCAAAATGTTACAAAACCTCGCACCGACTGAAGCATAAAAAAAAAAAAAAAAGTAATTCAGCGGTACAAAAAGCAAACAGGTTCATGGCTCCAAGGTGCTTATCACAGCATTCTTTTATCTCATCAGCAGCATTTCAAAGCAGGCCTGGTTTTGAAGTCATGCCCTCGTGGTTTCATTTAGGGGGGAAACAAGAGATAGTATAGAGAGTGGGAGATTAGAAAGCATTGTATGTGACATCAAAAGAGTAGAGTACAAATCGGGGAGTATAGTTCACCTGCAGAGAGCTTCGATTGCGTCACGGTCCAGAAAGTCATGATCTCTGGTGACGGAGCAAATGTCTATGGGAAACTGGGCATCTGAAAAACAATAAACAAAATAATACAAGGTGATATCTTAATAAATGTTGGATGGGGAAATAACCAATGCGTATACCAATATCTAACCCACACCAGCTACCCACTCAAACGCCCACCAGGCCCTTCCGTCCCACCTTCTCCCCCATATGGTCGCGATGAAAAGCTAAAAGAGGAAGTGGCGTCTTAGCCGAGCAAACAAACACAGCTGCAGCTTTCAGAGCAGGCAGGCAGGGGGGATGTGGAGCACACAGCAGAAGCAGGGGACTGATTGAAGAATGACAATAGGTGCTCTAGCACTTCCTATAGTCCTTCAAGCTCTTTCTCTGTAATCCACTTCATTAACAGAAACACTTGTGCACTAAGTCAGACATTGGACAAAGGCTCACAGTGTAGCACACACAAGGAATTGGACTTTTTCCATGTCTTTTGCAGTATGGAATGACTGAACAGCGACTTGGCCCAACCCATAATGGGAATCTTAATACCCTAGGGGGAGATGATGATAAGAACATGCTCGTTGTTGGGAGGCCAGCACCTTCAGCCTACTGTCTTGACACAGACCTATCAGTCTGTTTATCTTTAGTGGATCTAATAGTCTTACACCGCAACAACAGTGACTGTTCATTGGATAAAAATGAGAGATTGAAAATTCGTTGTCTATTGGCACGGATTCCCCTTGAACTTAGACAGTTTAAAATGGCTGGTGTTGTGCTGTAAAATAGCTTTGATTGATTGCCACTTGGAGTTTTCTGTGCCACTGCTGTTCCTGTGTTTTTGAAAAGTGTCTCAACACCTGAGCCCGAATACAATAGGCTTCCCATTTAGAAAGAAGACCCTTCATGGTTAAGTGGCAACAAGAAATCTGTTGACAAAGGTAGCTTAGCACTGCTGTCAACATCCTGTAGTTACATAAGGGTGAGTAGACAACAGTATGCTATATTGTAGACGCTGCCATATGAAGTGTAAAGGCTGTTTGAACTATTGTGGTTCATGTGTGTTTAAAATGTAAGGGTCAGAAAAAATATGCCTCTGAGTCTAACCATCATTTGTCATTCACCAATCAGACCTATAGAAGACTGACGGACTGAGTCAGACACACTTGTATGTGGGTTATAGTTACAATATACAAAGGACAATGTTTGTGGTTGGTGCATAAGGAGAGCAAAGTCTCTTGGTTGGTGAAACAACACGTCCTTCACTCCTCAGGAATGTCATGCTACGTGTGGTAGAGCAGGAACAGGCACAGTGGCAAGTTCTGCTGGTCAGTGTTTGTGCTACAAAAGGGACGCTGTGCTCATTGACATTGCATATACAAAATCTGAAGGTAAAACCAGTGGACATGCAGGTATTGCAGCATTTGAACCTTCCATCTGTTGTCTTATTAACACAACCCTTGTTAGCTTTGCTTGCTTTACCAGGATGATGCCTGCAGTGTGAGGCAGGGGCTGAAGACATGGAGGTTCTATTACCTTCATAAAGCTGGGCGTACTGTGGGAACCCTGCAGCACGAAGCCACGTACAGGCCTCTTTGGCTTCAATCTCTAGAAGAAGAAACAAGAAAAACACAAATTGTACAACGTCAAAAACACAAAAAATATAATGGTTTCTAAAGAAAGTTTACTTTTTTACAAAAAGTAAACAACTGCATTGGATTGGAGCCAGAACCGTAAAGTGAACCGTCTGACCCCTCATTAGCTACAGTGTGTCACACAGTCACTCTCCTCTTACATGCTTCCAAAGCTACAGCTCAAAGCATCAATCATGCAAACAGTGCTAACTCCATCATACAGAAAGTTTGGGCTATTTGAGCTCATTAGGAGCCAGGTAACACTAACTTTTGATGTTCACACAGAGATCAACAACAAAAAATACCTTTACAGAAACATGCTTGAGTACAGAAGCAAACTATTACTTTTTGTATGATATTATTTACATTGCTGTACATGCTACAGATGTGGCTCCTTGTTTGTGAAAATCCAAATGGCTGGAATGTATGGAAGTATTGTTGTACATGCTTTACTTCCCACAATCCAGGTTGCTGAGAATGTTTCTGCCACACTTCCAGCCAAACACTTCTATAACTCTTTAAAGACAAGGTGTTACATTTGCTCTTTCAACGCTAAGTAGCGACTAATGCCCAGACCGTGTTTGTCGGAGGAACCATGGGGATGACTCTCAATTATCTGCTAAAGCCCTTTACATGACATATGCCAAATGGCTGACCATCCCTGCCACCTCTAATATGCAACCCTTCCATGCTTTGCAGTTTGGGTAGAAAAATAGACAAAGTTCTAAATAACTAACTTACAATGTCTACATGAGAGTATAAAAGTAGCCCAACCTTGAGAAAAACTTGTAAACAAATATAGCAGAACAAAGACAGGAAAAGACACTGGTAAACGTAAGATGAAAGTGTGAACATATGGTATAAATACAATCATGAATACAATTATATGACTATTGTAATTTGTAATCACTATGTCAGAAATAGGTCCTGTAATTTCACATAACCAAATATACTTTAACACCGAAGTATTTAACACGGCCAAAAGAAAGTAGGAAATAACATGACTTAAAATTTACTTTAACTGGACAAAGGGAAGGCGATAATTACTTGTTGGAGCGGCGAGAAAGGTCAGAAAAAGACTACAAGGCTGTGTCTACATGCAAGCATTTACATACCAACAACAAGCCTAGACGGCAGACACAACCCACTAACAACAAGGTGTGACACGACCAGGACAGGGTTCCCCTCTCCCACTGCAGGCACCAGCCATCAAACAGCCACTGTCAACAGCTTCATCAAATAATACATTTACAAGTTTGACCACAGCTAGATTTGTCAGTGTACCAATGTATGTAAGCAAGTTTGAGTTTTATGGAGAAAGTAACCAAAAAACACAAATCCATTGGAGTATATTACTTATAAATGTGGAAGTAAAGTAGCAAACAATAATTCTGGAATTTGCTTTGTATGTTTGCACTCACATGGGTAAGTGTGCAAAGGAGTGTGTGTGCGCAAAGGCCAACCTCATGTTTAAAGACAAACCACTCAAAAGACAGTAAAGCCATTCAAATGTAAATCAGAGATTCAAATACATGGTTAGCTTTCCACTCCCCGAGCCCCCACAGAAGACTCTAAATCCAATAGGTGACCAGAGTGGGCTGCTATCCTATGACACACCCCATTTGACATGAATGTGTGTCAAATCTACTTTTCAGTGGCATAATATGGACCTGGTGTGCAGAGGAAACTGAAAGACCACAGCATTCAAGGCACACAGATGGCTCAAACTAAATCATATTTGCTGTCACTGCTTTTTGTGTTGCTAGTCATTCAAACTGAGAATGTTTTGCTGTCTTTTGTTTGGATACAGGAAGTGAACTGGGGCATGGGGTATCTGGCACAAACAATATGTACTTACAATTGCAAATAACTAGAGAAAAGAAAAAGGAGCTACAGATGAAGGGACTGTGGTCATAAAACTGTCATTCTAAAACAAAGTGGTGTATAACTTCATCTTAACATTGGCTTCCGCACGGTTCACCTCAACTCCTTAGGTCTGGACAGGGAACTAGCTCACTTCCTCATCCTCATCACAGGAAACCAGTAAAATGGCGCTGTGGTGAATGCGAACCACTGGGCTCAGTGCGCCCGCCTTCGTTTGTTCTGAACCTGATAATAGGCGGACAGACTGCTAAGGCAAACAATGGATGAGGTTGATAATGTACAATTATACAATGTCCTTGCTGTTGGAGGGAGACGCGTGTCTGTCAGACATGAAAAGACATATGACAAAATTAATGTTCGCTGTACCAATGATAAGAAGGCACCATGTGGTGTATGATTGACAGGTAACCAGTGATATACTTTGTAGTAACATTCAGCTCTTTTCATACCTTTCATTCAGTGCACTTTAGTGGTTTGTAAAGCACAAATAATTCTGAAGGCTGAAGTGTTCATAAATTATGAAGAAAGAAAACTTTCATGTGTCCAGCTAACAAGTAGTTGCTAAATCATATACCCAGGATATTAACAGTTACTAGACCAAAAAAGTTTTACTTTGCCATAATTATGGAAGACAGTGTTGTTCTATGTGGCCAAATATAGAGAGAGTCTGGAGTGTATAATATAGCATTAGTTCTGGCTCATATGAATGACCAAAACAACAATAAAATAAAACCATGCTGAGTGGGAACAAGATGTAAGGACGATTATCAGCAGATAACATTTCTAATGAGACCCAAAGCGATGCTAATAGAGATTTCATATGGATCACAAGCAGCTTTGTCTTGGATTTTGGCCAGAGCAGCGGTGGTGAGTGGCCAGCTCGAGTTAAGCCTCTCCTCCCAGGCCAAAAGCACTGGCTACTATAATTATCCACGCTTTTCTCTCTTCTTTCTTCTTCCTGCTGTAACCTTCATCTCCACTGTCCTCCTTTTGCTTACTTCAACCTGACTCTCCCCTTTCTGCTCTCTCTTTTCCTGTGGCAGGAAATTCTCACAATTGCTGGCCAGAACTTCCCCTCGTTGCAGGAGGCAGCCAAGTCTGGCTTGGCCGAACCTGAATGCATGGAGTTTGTCAGTGACCAGCAAACAAAGGCCGCTATTGCAAACTCAAAAGGCAATGTGCTACATACATGGCAAACTGGAGGTCTACAGGCTCAATACAGACATCACCCAAGTGAGGTCTTTGAAGGTGTTACATTTTTTAACAGACAACAACTGGAATTGGGATGTAAATACATAATCATTGCCAGGTCTTGGCCAAAAGGACTTTTTATCAAATCCTTCTTGTGGGTGACCCTGAAGGTGCTGTGAAGTGAGTGAAGACAGGTGAGTTGATAAGGAAACCCAGACATTGTGGCTCACTGTCAGCCAACAGTCAGGTACTTCACCTCAACATGTGAACTTAAAGCACTCTAAATTGGACAATCTTATACTTAATCACCATACAACTTTAATATGAGACAGCCAAGTGCAGATGTAAAAGAGCCCCTATTTGTCCTCTATTGGAATGCTTAGATAAGCAATATCAGATTTTCCTCCAGATGGGTATCACGTTTTGCACTTGCATGGCCAGGACAGCTGCCATGAGAGAAGTTCTGCTTGTTATAGGAATGAGCCAGTGCCAGGGATACCATCACCATCTGGTGGGCCTCAGGCGGTGCCCCGTTGACATACAAGCCAAAGAATAATGAGGTTACTACTGTTGCCACGGCTCATTCCAAAAGTTTTTTGGACCAGCCGGCTCTGCTCACACACAGCTGGTCCAGATGGATGGATGCAGAATTGCCCCCTGGAGGCCTCAAAGATGATGACGAAAGATTTATGCTCAGATGGGGTGGACACTGGCTCATGTAACCATATAAATCATACACTACAGACAATCCCGCCAAACTGACTAGCTGTCTCCTAACTGACACACTAAAGTCAAACCTTCAGATTGGGCCTTGTAACCTTGCACACTTCCTGTTGGACATAGACTGCCAATGAAGCGCGTTTTTCTTATCTGCTCCTCTCCCTGCTCTGCGCCAACTCCCATAAACATGTACCAGAGCGCGCGGTGAAATAATTACAGGCATACGTTCAAGGCAGATGGTTGGTGCGTTTTGTTTAGTCAGAGGAATATTTTCTTTCCAAAAATAAGACAGCAATGGAAACACTGTGAAGCCACGAGCCAGTGTGTCAAGGCAGGTTGAAAGCTGTAAGTCAATTCTTCTGTTCTTGGTGCGCATTAGCAAAACGTAGCCCATGTCACGTACGTCCTTAATGGTTATATGGCTCACTTCAAGCTTACTTGCCCCCCCATATCTACTCAAACGGTTGATAAGACAGCATCATCAAAACATTAGCTATACTTTGTTTGGACAAAGCCATGAAAGTCTAAAGGTCGTAAATCACGCGCATACAGTAGAAAGCAACTTTTTTAGACAATCGCACTCGCAGCACATGTCACTCAGCAAAAGGCGTCCAGTTTGGCAAAAGGCTGAGGGCACTTGAACAAACCCGGGGCGCTGATGGAGCTGGTGGCGCAGACTGGTACAATGATAATCCCAAAAACACTAAATACGATTTAGGCTGAACATTCCAATTCACGGCCCTATTTCCCCACACGGAACCCACCGGGGCTTAATCCAATTCAAACCGCTGCCAGCTCTGACTGCGAGCGCCAAGAGACGTCTCAGAAATGAGCATTCTTAAATAATTATTTTTCAAAATTGTAGTTTACAGTGTTTATCATAGCGACACATATCACAGGCAAATTTGCAAATCATAATGAAGTGAAACAAAAAGAGTAGTGGTTATGTTTGTGCCAGCTGCGCTCCTGCTGTACAAACTGAAATTAACTCAAGAAAATATAAAGATGACGACCAAAACGCAATATATAAAGAGATATATACAAACGCACAATAAGCATTTTACACTAATACTTGTCATAAACACAGCTTTTGTGCCGCTTCCATGCGCCACTGTATCCTACTTTTACTCAAACAATTATGCTTCCATAACGTTAAAAAAATAGACCTACCTGAATTTTAAAGTACGTTATAATAATTTATTTACCAAGTGGGACTTACGTGTTAATATCATCTCCAACTTGCTCGACCCCAGCCTCTGCTCAAAACTTAACTCCAGTCCAGTCACCTTTATCCACCGTTAGCGCATGATAAATCCACTCAAACAGAAACACACCTTTGCGAATGTCCATTTGTCGTCAATCGAAATTCAATATCCATATCCTGTGTCACGTTTTCACTGCGTTTATTAAAAAAAAAAAAATCAACGGTTTCCCCAGTTCTCTCCAGCACTGCCACGAGCCTGAATGAAGCGGTCCCCGTCAGGAATGTGAATGAGGAGTTGTGTGATTCAAGCTTTAGGAATGGACAACTGCGCCGTGACTCCGCCCCCGCCGCTGCGCTGATAAGACGCTACAGACACGTCCAGATCACTCACAATCCACAAACCGAGTGATATTATGTTATCTTGTGCTATCAGCGATTATACTGGACGTCCCGGAAAAAAAAAAGGCTTTCAAGATCGTACTTTTTGGTCGGTGCGCTCTTGGCAACTCGAAACTATGTGTGCGCAATGCGATTACAAATGACTCCTGTGAAAATGACAGTGTCCCCGCAGGTTCTCCCCGGGATGTCGCTCAATTCTCCAGAGCCCCCGCCTGTAGTCTGGCCAAATAGGCACCCATAGACTGTATCTGGGTATGCATATCATTAGACGAAGCCCAGTGGAGACAGACTGTAGAGGTACGCTCCATTGTGACGGGAGATTAGTCTGAAAAGCGCAAGTGGCGACGTAAAAAGGGACTTCTTGCGGGTATGGTAATGCACCTAGGCCTGGTCTGGCTCAAAGGTTCAACAGGCATCTCCACAACACTTCTGCACGGTCCCTGCATCAACAAATTGCAGTCCTCAATGCATGACTGATTATAGGAAGTAAACATTCTAGTTGAACCATGCTTTGATCACACTTTGAAGGGAAGTCTGTGTAATTAAAGCAATTGCTGGATCACTTAATATCCCCAAAGTATGTAGGAAGTTCTCGGGGACAGCTATCATTTATAATTGTTGGATTATTTGGACAGGGAAAGTGTTGGCGCCTTGATGATAGGCCACACATGACACAGTCTTTGTGTATATGTATGCAGTGGGTGGGAGAGCATTACTCATTTGTAATTGGTCTATTTTTAAACCCTTTTCCAGATTTCCAGCATATTGAGGAAATGGTCATCCTTTCCATAGAGCCCATTTACCCATTGACATTAGCCATCTTTGTGTTATTTCCATGGTAACACCATGGGCGCTGAGAGAAGGCCAGAGCTGTGACTGTGTGGCAGGGAAACACATGTAATCCAACGCTTTGGCTGCTCCAGGGGAAAGGATGATGCAGAAAATCCTGGCTTATATCACAGAGTGCAGGCTACAGCTGGCAGCTACAGTTTTAGGGCCAGTGACACCAGCACTAATGCACAGCTGGTCCTAAAGGGAGCAACCGTTTGTCTTCAAGGATGTCTAAATAAATTATGCCATACAATTCCTATAGCAACAACTGGAAACTCCTATGGGCTACAATATGGCCTGCCAAAACAATAAACTAGTGTAATCAGCTTAGTTAAGACAATATAATTGGCATTTTATCAAGACTGAACATGTAAAATGGGCAATGTTATGACTGCTTTATCCTACAGATAAAGAATTACCTCCCACAGAGGATCTTAAAAGTGGGGGGTTGTTTGTGCTGTCTGATAAAACCAGGTTTATAAATAAATTAGCTAGTATTAGTACATTTACTATTTTTACTTTGCTGATGTTGTTTTTTAGTTGTATTTAGTTGTATGAATATATATATTTTATTCACTATCAATACTGTTTTAAGATGACTATGAAGGAACTAATTCGACTTGAATTAATGCATCACTTTAGAGGTCAGCAGAGAAGCAAAAGTGTACTAAATTAAGTGTTCCGTTGCTTTATACAGTATATCATTATCACTCATGTAAAAATAAATGACTAGTAAATGAGAAAAATTAATTCTGAGGGAGCAGATGTGGTTCAAAAATATGAATAAATAATGAATGATTTAAATTGTCACATAAATGGGAGGGAAAGTAACTAATGTTGTACAGTAAAAAGTTGTAAAAGAATGTTAACCTATAAGAAGTCCAATTTATGAAAAAGCAAGTAATTGTCACCTAATATAAATAAATATCACCTCTGACAATAATGTTTTTGTTTTTTTACTACTCGTAATACAATACAATTAAATAAAAATACAAATGCACATCTGAAACTTTCAGTGTTGATAACAAATTACTTATGCTTTTGAGGTTGGTTCTAAATTTGTTACCTCACTCGATAAAAAGTGGTGTAATTAGTGTCTGTTGTGTGTGTGAAGCCAAAACACACATAAGACAGAGGGATAGAAAGAGACAAGAGAAAATAAAGCGCGGGCGGAAAGATGAAGTAAGATTACCAAACAAGACCAAATCCCTGCGTCAAAAGCTCCGACCACCCAGGCACCCAACCAACCAGACTGACTCACCACCATCACCGCGTTGTGGATTCTCGTTTTCATTGTTTGGCACAGGTAAACAGACAACAACAACGTCGGGCAATTGTTGCAGAATGTGTGTGGTAAAGTGACGGGAGATCCGACACCAAACTGCCGCTGTTGCCAGTCGCTGCGGGGCATATGAGTGTGCCTGCTCGTACTGTCTACGGGTTTCATTCATCAAAGTTCGCCCAGGACATGTTTGGCTCATAATTCAGACACAGATCAAATGCATGGGGCTAATGAGAGCTTTGACTGAAAAAGAGGAAACAAGAGAATCCTTAGAGGGATTAGTGTCAGCATAAAATACACATACAAAAAGTTTTTAATTTAGGGATCTTGTGGCTAATTCTAAAAGGAGTTATAGTCTTTGGTACACTGATGTAGACAATGCTGTTCATATTTCTACAGTACAGTAAAAAAGATCTTATATTTATATCTAATTTTAGGACAACATTTTTCACGTAACGCTCTAGTATAATCTAAAAATATATTGCTTCAATATTGAAAGCGTGTAACCTCCTTTGTAGTTTAAAATAAATGTAAAGCATTTAAGTTTTTCCTTGATCATAAATATGTAATATGAGGCCGAAATAGTAGATTGTCAGCCAAAGTATTAAATGTGTAGATTATGGTGTGGTACAGAAAAAGGAGTTGAAAGATTCCCCTCCTCACAGACAGATGTGAGGACAGCCTTGGGCCGAAAACTCCCCTTTACCGTCTTCATCCCCAAACAGGGGCCAGGTGAGGGTCAGGGTATGACGTGTAAGTCCACCACCACAAACACCCAAGGCTGTGTCAACAAACACAAAGAAGATAACGAGGAAAAGCCTTATACCCCGCGAGCCATTATGATGTCAGGGATTACTCTTTGTCAGGCAGAAAGAAAAAAAAAAGTTTAATTGAATTGAAGAAACTGTTAAAAATAGAAACATAAGCTAATTTATTCAGCCCCCAAAAATAGGGCATAATAAATAAATATAAAATAAATAAATAAAATAAATAATGTAAGTTTGATCAATAGTGAAACACAAGAATCTTTGGTTCGTCCAATCACGTAAATATAAAAAGGAGGATTCAAATTAAGATTTCTAATCTAGTGTTACTGTCTCTACTCATGAAGTGCATTGGCAATGGCATAATGTTGATAATGAAACAGAAGAACAGAAAAGGCTTAACTGTGGGAACTCAAGAGTATTCAGATAATCGATACATGACAATTTTAGATTAAAAATGTAGTCTTTTTAATTTTTAAATCTTTAGAACAAAAAATACATGTAAATATAAAGAACTTTATCTGACTCAGCTCATCACAAACTTGAGGAATAGTGAATGAAAGATAATTAAAGACTCCATTGTTGTTTTTCATGGTCTCGGTGAATAATCGCAAATTATAGTTAAACTGTAGTGTTTTTTCTTACACTTAAGCTTGATATTGTAACATCTGTACCCTAAACTTGATTTAGAAGTTTGATTTGGAAACTTTGGAATTGTAGAACAAGAAAATCAGTGTTATAATTTATTTTAACAACATGTGCCACATGTTGTTTCGATGTTTTCAGATTGTTTTTCTAAATCAACAAAATATTTACCTAATGTAATAATCAATGAACTGCAAGATAGATGTAGTTGCTGTAGCTATTGTGATTCTTCCATACATCTTAACCTTCAGTGCTACAAAAACATGGTAATTCAGTCGCGATTAATCAATAATGTTAGTCACTGAGTCTACCTCTGAGACAACAACTATCCTAATTTAACTGTCAATCTCACCCCTCACCTTAACACATGCCCATAATGAAGTTAACTGCTCCCCATACATTGTTATATATAGACAGAGAGACAGAAAAGCAGAAGGGGACTAATCTTTTCATAACAGGAATGACCACAAATAGCTTGGCTGTGGATCAACCCAATAAGACAGTGATTAGACTGGGGCAGACAAAGACTTAAAGGTATGGAGGCCTCACATGTGCTTCTTCATGGACAATAGGGAGGAGGAAGTGTGAGGAGACAGTGGCTTGGACCTGCACACTCACAAACAGAGGAAGTGTGCAGCAGACAGTGCACCAAACGCCTCGCCGTGCTTTGATGGACTGGCCCGTGATCACAATGGAGACAGGCGGACACTTAGCAGAACAATGGACCAGCGCTAACCTGTGTTTTTCATGCAGATGCTGGAATATAGACGTACTACTTTGTGAAACTTTATGATCGAGTGTTAAGTTTTGAAGTTGTTTGCTTTCATTCAGGGTTAGTTGTGCTCACAGCTCAATTAAGCTCTAAATGCTTGACAGGGAACGTCTCCCTTGAGGCATTAAACCAGTCTGAGAATGTAGCAAAATACAGTATTTGAAGCGCTATATACTAAAAGGTTTGATGTATTTATTTACATATCTTTTATTGTTAGCTATGACAATAAACTATATCCTAAAGCATTTTCTGTCACAACTACAAATGAGTTAGTAATGTGCAGGTTCATCCAGGTCAAGGGAACTTAAGAAAGAATTAAAAACGATCAAAAAGTTTACAGATTCATTTTGTTTGCTCGTTTTGCAAAGTGATATATAGTGAAGATAAATGGATAATGAAAATCAGCTCTTGGCAACAACTATGTCCTTTTGAAAGTTTAAAACGTTTTTTTTTTATTTTTAATCAGCTTGTTTTGTAGCTGTTTTAACATAAACAATATAAAATTTTGCATATCTTCAAAACCACATTCAAGATAATATCTAAAATTCCATATACAGCAATAAAAAAAAATCTCTGAAACATATCTTCCATCTAGATTCTGCATGCCCAGATTAGTCCCCACATTCCCCGCTGAAAAGGTTAATTTTTATCCCTGACTGACAGTAAATCATGCTCCGTTCTGGCGCTGACATCTTAAAACACCGTTGCCCGGCAAAGTGCTACCATATGCGGCTCCTGCTCAACCTTGGCGCTGGAGACAATAGCCCAGAAAGAATTACTGTCCAGCGCTAATGTCTGAACTCTTAAGCAAACAGTGCATAAGTGAACGTATACACACGCTTAGTCAGGAGCACACATGTCTGCGTTTTTAGACAGTTAGTGAGGAGAGAGTTTCAGCTTCATAGCATCTGCATAGGAACGGGGCGTTACACAGGAAGAGAACAAAGATATTTATACCTGAGCTCAATAAAAACAACACTTATACTATCTCAGGAATTTGGTATTGAACATACATAGATCATGATTTTACATTTTATTAATTGTAAAACGCAATATTGATCTAAAACGGCTTAAAAAACTGATTTTCCTTTAAGTGTTTTTATAATAGAAAAATTACAACGTAACACTTACACCCTACATGTATAATCTGAAGTTCTGAATAATCACAAATAACTACAAACAAATAAATAAATAAATAAAAAGTGAGTGCAAGACAACACAGGGCTACTCAAACATACATCAAATGAATCAAAATACTAATTAACTCATGACAAGCGAATACCATGATAACAAAGTTCAAAGCTAATAAAGTCAATTTTACGTAATATGTCCCCTTTAAAACCTTTCCTCATTCAAATTAACAATTCATTCTCAATTTATACAAACAGTTTTTGGTATAAATCATGCTTATTGATGGTTCTGGTGGGATAATAGCTAGGAGTTTAACTGAGGATTTGTTTAAAAACGATGAAAATTGAATTGAATTGCAGTACAGTACAGTTGATGTAAGGCTTGTAAACTAATCGTGTCATAATGTGAAAGTCAATTGTCAACATCCTGCTCAGCCTCAACTCACAATTTCACGCAGTGCTGCAGCTGTTCCTTTAACATGAACAAAATGACTACTTTTGATTTATTATGCGCGGCATCTAAAACCAGGGGACTAGCATTTCAACACATAAAGACTTACAGTGTGTGTCCGGGCCACATTTTCTAACAATCACAAGATGTTCTGCCTGGGAAACCAACAAGGATACTTGGGAGCAGTTAATGATGCCAACCATATGGAAGTGAAGAGAACACACACACTTACAAGCAGCGCCCTGGAAATTTCCACCGCCCCAATTCATACAAAGTCCAGCTTTAGAATATGTGTTCAATTCAGCTCTGTATGGAGCAAATTAATCCTGTGATAATGATCTTCTATTGTATGTCACATGTATTGACATATTGATTCTCCTTAAAGTACAATCATTGAAATCTGAAATACTTACAGTCAGTTTTCATGTTTTGTACACCCTTGCATACTTTTAAACACAAACAGAACCAGAGTAGACAACAAATCAAAAAAAAAAGAAAGAAAGACAGGAAGGAAGGAAGGAAGGAAGGAAGGAAGGAAGGAAGAAAGAAAGAAAGAAAGAAAGAAAGAAAGAAAGAAAGAAAGAAAGAAAGAAAATGGTAAAATCAGTCCAAAAATGTTGATTTTTTTTTATTATTTTTTTTAATGTCACAATTTCAGTCCTAGTGGGATGGGGATGCCAAAATAATTCTGTGCTTTGTTAATCTTAATATTTCTTAGCAATAGGACAGTCCTCAAACCTTTTATCATACTTATCAAGGAGAAACGACTTATTTTTCCTTAATTAAGTGTAATTAAGTGTAGTTAAGTTAAGGGAAAAGGTTAAGAGAACCATTTTAAGACTTTGAAACTTCAGAAAACTAAAATGAAAACCAGAAAGATATCTTAAGAATTGGAGTATAACCTGTATTAAAATGTATGCTTTCTTTCTATAAGCTCTAAACAAACTCATACACAGGGAGGGGTCTGCAATGATATACTCTAAGCTCTGTCTTAGGAAAAGTGGACAGGTGGATGCAGTGAGGTTTAGAGAACAACTCTGTGATCCTGAGTGTGAAACGGGGTTAAGCACAGGTGCACACAACTACATAGCTGTCTAATTGCTAATCAAAAAGGCAGGCGTTAAGATGAGTTGAAGGGAGCTAAGATTACACTGTAGACAAATATTTGCCAAGTACCTTTGAGCAATAATGAATCACGGGTGCTCGGGTGCAAGGTTTAGCTCATGACTAGCCCTGCGGATGCGCCGTGAAGACTTGGGTGTGAATCTGCAAGGAACAAGTTGGAAGTGCGGTTAATAGCCAAAGGGAGGAGAGCGCTCACAAGCATCAAAGTATGTGTTGCTGCTTGTGAGTTTGTGGGTACACGTTTTCTGATGTGCATTTGGTACAACTGATTAGCTTGTTAATATACAATAGATGACAGATTTAAAGCCAGAAAATAACACTGAACGCTCTTGGTAAGAAATTGGGCCGTCACATTCCTGATTTACAGCTTAGGTTTTACAAGGTTAAAACATATTTTCTATTTCAAGTTTCATGATTATGGTCTTAAAGGGTCTGTCAGTATGTCAAGTTTTACATGTTTTCAAATCCTTTAGTGTAAAAGTTAACATGGACAGTAAAAGTATTAGCTGCAGATTAAGGGTGGGCAAGATATCTAAACTAATTAAGATAAACTGTGAATGTTGTTTTGAAGATATGCAAAAGTTGAATATTGAGTAAATCATTTATGGTGAAAAATGCTACAGAAAGTCAGATTTAAAAACATTCACATGAAAGGTATAAGGTGACATTCTGCGGTTTTGTGATAAAATTAACACATATCTGAAATAATCATCTGAATATTGTAATCGGGATACTCCAAAAAAACAACAAGATATTACTTTTGCGCAATATCGCCCGCCCTTATTGCTTATTAGACTTACTTGCAATATTATCAATTGGTAACTAAAAATGATCCAAACCTCACAAGCTCTCAACCACCAATTGCACCATGTGTTTACATTGTCATTAGGGTTGTTGGGCAGATACTCTTATACCACTGAGCCACTGCCCTTCCAGCGCACACATGTTCAGTTGAGCAATATAGAAGCTAAAATAGTGCCTCGAATGTGTTGTGGAACAAGATTTAAACTAACAGGTTGCAATAGATACAACAGTAAGTCTCCATAACCAGTGAAAAACGGAAATAGTTGTGTTGAAGCATGTACCAGCAAATCTACATTTCCACGTTGATAAGATGAAATGTAGACAGTGGTCAAGTTCTGCCTTGGTCGAGTTTAACTCCAACAACAGTATGTGCACCTGTGAACAATGGCTCATTGATGTGGTGACAGTCAGTCCACTCCCACCCAGGACCATCAACTGCATAACTAAACTCAGAAACCTCTACTGACTGACAGAGCAGAGTCCAAAGTTTTCTTTCCTGTTTTTGTCTCTTGTCACTGAGGTTACGCTTGTGGGCCGAAGATTCCACAGACGCATATGTCTATTTCATGCCCGTGCAGAATCAGCCAATGAGTAACACAGGAAGTGGATGCCCTGACCCGTGACCCCCTTTGAATCCTGACCTCTGGCTATGGCCACGTGACGCAGCGTGCAGACATCCAGACTGTCATGACAAACACAGACCAGGTTGAGCTGAGATTATCAGTGATCTACACCAACTTCTAAAGAAACATACACTGATGTGATATGGATTTCATCTGTCCACAGTGTCATTATTCAGCAATCAAATGTCAAATGTAGGCAATTGAGTGATCAAAGCAAGAAAGTGACAGTGAAGCATCTGAACTCAGTACTTGTTTTGCTATTTACTAACTTCTATTGAAGTATAGTAACCTTTCGATGTTTGGGTGTGGTACATTCATAGTCAGTCTGTGCATGGAAAACACAGCTTACACTAATCAGATTTCATGACATTAATGAATCGGTCTATTCTGTTTGTTTGAGTCATAGGTCATCAACTAAAGCCCAACAAAAACAACAACAAGAGACTAAAACAACTGGCAATCTCGCAATGTGAAGTCAATATGATTCAGTTCACTGACACAAAAAAACAAACAAAACACAAGCCTATTGTACTTATGTGTATTTAATTAATAAAATACAACAATAATGTTAATACTAGAGCAGGCAAAAACATATCCTATTGTACTTATGTTTACTTAATTATGTTATGTTCAAACACAACCCACTCCCAGTGCCTCTATAGGTCAGTCTCTTTGTGAGTGAGTGAGAGACACTTTTTTTTAAAATAATTTATAAACCCTGATTTAACCAGATAAAACCCATTGAGATCGAAATCTGTTTTTTAAAAATAGAGCAAGAACCCCTCAATGACACAGCTCACACAATCTCAATTCAGCTTGGAGAGAGTTTTTCTGCTATGCTGAAAACTTGCTTCCCCTAATCAATCTGTACTCTAGGCAAAGAGAGCAGTAAAAGTCACGAAAGCGCAGGGCATAGTGACCTTCAGCTCTCTGCACAAGGGCGCACAGATAGGTCGGCGCACAGCCGGTGAGTGAACCTCGGAGCACTCAAAGAGGGTCACTTAGCTCTAGCAAACTGTTCACAGTGATGGGAAAGTCTACCACAATCTGTCAGGAATCTTAATGTACAATGATAAGAATTTAGGCATTTTACTGTTGTTTTAATATAAAGAACATCATCATAATCCAACAAAAGTAAAAAGGTGCGTTTGTGGGCTTGGAGAGTAAAACAGGATTTGTTATGATAATAAAAAAAGTGAAGTGTGAACTCTTAGAAGAAGCAGATGACTTTATTTACTTCTTCAAGGTAGTATAAAGCACATAAAATAAAATCACAATCTGACACATTTGCTTGTCATATTACAAAGAATCAGTGACATTTAGGCAATGCCTTACAGCGTCCAAATTAAGTCCTTCATTGTGAGACAGCCTTGACCTAGTAACGCACAAATAGAAATGCATCTCACGAGACACATGCCCTGCACATGCACCTGGTTTACGCAGATAGGACCGGCAGTATTTTTTGTTCTTGTCTAAATTCACTGTACAGATGACGGAGGCCAGAGATACTTTATGACACCTTCTGTAAGCAGCCCACAAAGAAGAGGTTTGGTATGGTTGTAAAACACATGAAATATCTAAATGTTTAGGCATAGCTGACCCAAATCTGGCACACGCAGGCATCCGAGAAATTCAAACGTAAATTCAGTGCACTGATAAAAACCTTGAATATTTTACAATCCTTTCCCTGTACGCACTGACTTATTTGCTTTAGTGGATAATGGACAGATATTTAGGTGACGAACAGGAGCAGTGTGCAGACGTGTGACTCCTACGCCACTCCCCAACTATCTCCAAACTCTTTATTACTCCCGGGGGGATGATAGCACGACCCAGAGCAGAAGGGAGGCCTAATACTGTCCAGCTGGAGTTTTGGAAGCCTCCATATGCCCAGAAGAAAGGGTCACATATCTATCTATCTTTACACAGACTCAGCAATCTCTGTCAATGAAGGACGAAACGTGCATCTGAAAACAAAAGGGTTTTAAGTGAAATACAAACACAAGTGGCATTCAGACAGAATAATTTAGATAGAAAATTTGGCATATCTATACCTGAAACAGTACAATAGTGTCTGACTATTATAGTACTTTTCCCACTTTGCAGTTTGTTTAGCAGCATAAAACGTGGTATGTTAGCTCATTAAGTGCCATAAACTCTAGGATCATTTTGAAAAACTCATTATAAATCTAGCGTGATCCAAGCTTGATTCTTGTCTGAATGAGTGTTCACTGTTCGTAATAGGTCTGAGAAAAAATGTTATTACTTACTTACTTACTTACTTACTTTACTACACTCTAAGTTAATAATTAGTTATAGTATATCTTCAACAAAGTTATTTTTACTGTAGAGCACCACATTTGTAAATCCAAGCCAATGCCGGTTTAAATGTTTTAATTGTGGTGTGTGTCTCATTGACTCCAATAAATGATATTCTATTATATATCATCAAAGCTATGTCACGAGTTTCTAAAGTCAGTCACGAACAACTGCCTATATCTGACTGAACAATAGTCCTGTTCTGTACGCAAACAACTGCCACTCTGTGATACTTCAGATGTCATGGACACTGAAATGATTGTATTGAAAAAAAAAAGAAGTTTCAGGCCATAGACACTTCTAAACTCTTTTTTTTTTTTTTTTTTTTTATTGCTCTATACCTTAAAGGCAACTGGATGCAATAATTTTCTATTTGATGCTTGTTGTGAGGCCTGACAGCTCACGTTTCAATGCGTGTGTAGCAGTAAGAAGCACTTAAGTGGCTCACATGACAGTCATAGTGGCCCTGCAGAAAGATGGGCAAAGGGGATAAAGCCCCTACATGTTTACTATTCATTTGGTTACAATGAGCGCTATTTAAGAATGGGCTTGTCACATTCAAAAATTTCCTACGAGAAAGGTGCGCTGTCCAACCTTACATGGGCACAATCAACCACATTAATGGGTTTAGGAAATGTCATTTTCAAAAATGCCCATTGACCCTGAATTCAACCACCTGCATTCACAATAAGCATTAAGCTGTCAAGGTGTTCGCTGGTCAGTGTGCTAAAGCTAATCGCTCCACTGCTTGAATTATTAGCAGCTGTTAAAAGAGAGGTTAGCCCGGGCACACAGGGCGACAACACCCATCGAGTGGCCTTGTCTAGAGCCATTCACGTCTGCAATAGGGTTACGATCTCTGAGGTTGGAGGTCATGACCAATGTATCCCGGTTACAAAAAGAAGACATTCAAAGAGTAGACGAAGGTTTAGTTAAACTCGATTAAGATGAGCCAAATTAATGTCTTTGTTGAGCATATTACTGCAAAAAATAGCCACTTGAACTTGATGGACTGAAAAATCAATCTTTAAACATAGTGAGAGAAAAAAACATACTACTACTACAACTTCATGCCTCTTTTTTTGACCTGTTTCTTGGCATGCCCGACCAACAGCACCAAAAGCATGGTCACGGTTTGCTATCAATCATTCCGAAGAATTTCTCTAAAAGTTTATTTCAAATGGAAGTGCCAGGAGGACAGTTCAGGCCAAGAGTGTCAATTTGCGTTTTTTCTTCTTCTGTCAAACAACCTATGTTTGGCCCAAACTGTGACAAATGTACCGTGGAAAGAGAGGAGAGAAAGGAAAATTTCTGTGCCTGGGGACACGGTGCAGCTGTCACCTTTCTCATAAATGTAAACACAAGCAGGAGCCAGGGGAAAAAGTGTCTTTCAATCAATGATTTACTTCCTATTCAACCTACCATAGTTATGTGCTTTCAGTGACTGCATAAGCTAAGAAGACAACAGTACTACTACTGTTAAATGATTATAGAACACAGTAAGAAGATTTGAAGATGTAAGAAGATGTTATTTTATTATTATTATTTCATTTTAAGAGATACATTCTGCACATAATCAAATTTTGCTTTTAACCATGCTATATTGGCGTTTCCTCACTATTAGCTTAATGAAAGTTGTAATTTAGACTGATTCATGCATGTTTGAGTAATCCTGGCTTATCCTGCAACTGAGGCTTGATTGCTCAGAAAATTGTTGTTTTCACCTTCCTCCTTTCCCCGTAATCGACTTATCTGTACTCACTTTTGATTATTTGATTAACAAAGACTTAGTTATACAAGATATTGCATAGCCATTTTTCAAACATATAATCCACTGCTTGTTACAGTGAAATGCCACTATGAAGAGGCGGGGATTATCAGTTCTTCGTTTTGATCAAGAAGTCAATGGACCTGTTTCTATTATTAAGCCATTTTAGATAAATTTTGCTGTTTACAATGAACTCAATGTTAAGTGATTATCTACTTTATACTAATTATCTGGGGAAAAAAGAAAAGAAAAGAAAACAATATATATTCTTTAAAACCACCCAGCAGTTTTTGCTTTATAAAAAAAAAATTGATTGGTCATATTTCTGTCAATGTAGTTGATAGCGTTTAGGTGAAATGTTACACATTGTTAAATGTTAACATCAGTTTAACACCGATAGCATCGAATAGTTCAGTAAATTTATATTAGCTAAATTAATACCAATCTCCTATCAGCCAATGTGGTCACACTTTAAACTTGTGATTTTCTCAAAAAGGGGTTTTTGTTTGGAAGATAAAATTTCTTGTAAACATTTTAAATCAGCTGACTTGTTGGATGTTCACCCTGAATCACCCTTTAGCCCAAGGAAACATCTGCATACGTCCTACTTTTCCAGCCCATCTTAAATGTGGCTCCTCAAAGCTCCTCTCTGTAGTGGTAAGCGAGTCTTCTTCGTTTTAATCACAGCCCACAACAAACAGCGCATCTCTGAGTGAAAAACCACATGGTAACGACAGACATTAGTATTTGCTTTAGACTAAGTTAATTTAAGTAATATCCTTTGGGGTGGTGAAAAGCGGCCCACACAGGAAATGAAGGCCCACTGGGAGTAAACAAACATACTATGCGACAGGCAAAGAAGTGATTAGAAACAACGCTTTAATGGGCCACTAAAACATGGTCGCAGTGTCCATCTGGAAGAGATTCAGCAGGAATGAGGCGTCTTCACGAGTAACGACCAGCGACAAGACGTCACCATTGCCACTTTTTAAGAGCGCCGGCCTTGCATTCCGACTGCTCAAGGCCGGAAGCAATGGTGCAAATGCATATGGTTTAAGAGCATAATCACTTATACTGATTACAAGGCAAGCATATACATTTTTTTTTTGGCTCAAAGGTTTGATTGAGGGCAGGGTAAAATGAAAGTGATGGGGTTACTACTCAGAGCCACAAATCAATCAATCAATCATGATGCCGGGGTTTCTACAGAGTATTATATTTGCCACTTAAGTTAAGAGGAATTTTGCAATTTCTTTCTTTCTTTCTTTTCTTTCTTTCTGCATTTTGAGTGTAAAACTAGTTGTATAATTATATGACTGTTGCTAAGTGTTTTAACTAGATATAATGAAATAACATTTTCATCTTCTGTGTTGGAATTTTTATTTCAACTCATACACTTTCACTTTCTGTTGAATAAACCCTCTTCTATTTCAGACAACAAAGCGTTGCTAGTTGAGTGGTTCACAACCAACATAAGCAAGTTGAAAGGCCAGTACTTGCCAGTGCTAGTAAAATATACAACAATTTGCATAATGACTTAACTAAATGACGCTATAACATTTTACAGTGTGGTCAATAATATGGTTTTGTTTTTATGGTAATATCTACAGGCAATTCTGGGGTACTGGTTTTATTTTATTATTAATTTTTTTGTTAAACAGTACTGGAGTGGTAAGCATTCAGTTGTTATGCTATGGTTTATTTAAAAAGTATGTCTTTCGTGAATCTTATGCTTAAAAGCCATTTTAATAAAATGATAAACAATGAAGTCAAACGTTGTAATAAACGAGTAGAAAGTTTATATCTTACGTGATAACTGACATTTCTCTTCTCTTCAAACCTATACAGTGCAATTTCTTCTGTGCTGTAGATTGCCCTGGGTCGCGTTGACCAATTCACATCAAACTTAATTATAGCTTTGTTGTAACCCATCTTTGTTTGTCGCTTTTCGCAGTCTCATTTACCACTGTTCAGCAACCTGAATCGACCAGGAGTATTGATTCAAACCAGAAACACTGTTCCTAGCGCTAAAGCAAGCTCTGTCCATGCCAACAAAGCACTCCATCCCTTTTTTCTGCTGACCGAGGAGGCAGAGGTGTAGGAGTGCTCAGGCCTGAGATTCTGCAGTGTTAAAACACATTCCCCAGCACCCAGGCAGGAGAAAATTCCACAATGTGTGCAAATATTTGTCCGCTCCATTTTGGGAATCCCAGGTTGTGCCAAATCAGTGTTGAGACGAGTGTTGACTTTGTAAGAAAAAATCTCCATCTTTGAGTGATGTCAATGGGCACTTGAAATAGCAGACTGTGTGGTTCCAGCTCAGTATCTGCACTTTTGACTTTGTGATGAGTGTTTGCTTAAAGTTATGTGCTGAATCAAACCCTGCCATGGCACTGAAAAGTCAAGAGGGTGGCTCAGGAGTGGTACTTGTCTTCTTTTTAACTTCCTGGTACCAAATGCTTAAAAAACCAAAACTATTTTGGCATTCATCACAAATGTAAGAGATGTTATGCTTTTCTAATAACACTTGATATTTGAAGGGTGAACTATAATGAGATATTGACCATTAACATTGTATAATTCTGATGACAGTGTATTAGTGTCCATTGACTTAAGACTGAATGAAAAATGAATAGAAAATATATAGATGTTTTATGTGAAATCACTATAAAATTAAGTAATCAAACAAATAATGAAAATAGTTCTCAGTGATCCAGGTGCTCGTTCTGCCCCTCAAAACCTTGTGTGAAACCACTCACAAAAGGCTTTTAAAACATGAATCACAAAACACATCTAATAAACGATGGGTCTATTCTTTGGCCTTTTGATGGTACATACATTGTTTGAAATAATTATGAATTTCCCATAATGGTCCAACCCTAAAGAGTATGGGCACATATCATTCATACCATTTAAGCTGCAAGCCGAGATGTGTTTCCTGAATGCCGCAAAACCTGACTGTCACATCCAGCTTATGAATAACTCCTCCCGGTATAAGGTCTTCTATGGAGCACCAGCCCTATATAGTGAGTTTGTGTATTAGGAGGAGAAAGTGTGGAAAGACTGAAGAAGAAGAGGGCGCCCTGTAAGACAAGCAAAGTAAACAAGTTGAGCGTGAGCTTGGTAAAGTCACTGGGTTTAGCAAAACATTCCAGGCCATTCGAAACAAGCGCGCTAGTGAGTGCACGGGGCAGAGAGAAGGGCGCTTTAAATCACTGAACAGGAACGCTTCTGAAAGGCGCCAATTCAATCATAAATATCCAGAGTGTTGAGGTTCACACTGCGACATGTCAAGTTAAAGGGAGGAGCAGCACTTTCTATCACAGCCGGACAATGAGAACAAATGACGGGGCAAGCCTCATAAAGTGGAACATGACAAAAAGAATGTAAAGATTTTCAATGAAATATAGCTTCTTTAGATGAAGGTGTAGCTAGGTACCTTTCAAACATATTTCAAAGGGTCATAAGCTAATTCCCTGATGTATTTTAGCAAATACTAAGCCTTCAAAAGGTTTTCTATTCTTTTTTTTTGTCTAGTTATTTACATTACAGATGCGCCAATACTGATTCAAGTATTGGTGGGGGTCAGTATGGGTGCAAGGGTTAAGCAAATCATTTTAATGTAATAAACAGTTTTTACAGACTATTGTTGGCTTTATAATATTCAAACTTTTAAATGTATACAGAGGTGTTCCAACCTTAACCCTACTCTTTAGAAATACGATTACATAACACTGGTTTGGGTTTGGAAGATACGCTCAAAGACAAAATATTGCTATAGGTATCGAAAAATGAAAATGTTGGATTGATGCATCTCTAGTTAAATTAATTATTGAGAGCACTGTTGACTTTTACACAAACCTACTTAATAAAAATATTTTAGCAGCAAGACTATTCTCTAGTTCTCCACTGAAATGAATGAAATTTACGATTAACCGGAAATGCAATCACAGAGGAAGTGCGGGTAAGTAGGAGTCAAAAATAAAAGCTGAAAAAATAGATGATACGTTTTTACAACACTTTTAAACATGAGTGGATTCCATCTTGTCCGAACTCTGACCCAGTTTGTGACATACTGTATGAAGAAAGAGTCTATTATTATTATTTCTTCTATCTTTCTTCCTTTTTTTTTTCTCTCTCTTTTTTTTTTTTGGAACCTCAAATAAAGATAGCGTTAAAGGGACTGAATGTGTTATCAGCTATAACCGAAATCTGAAAGTTACAGCCTGACTGGGAACATTGCAGAATTGGCAGAGCATAAATGTCATCCAAGAATTAAACAACAACAACAAATATATATTGAATAAAATTTAAAAAATAATTTCACGTCTCTGAGCCATTTTAAATTCATTCCAAACAACATGATAAAGTTCACAACACGACAGGCTTCATTTGACAGCTGTATTTTTGAACCCAACTGCAGTTCTAGAAAAAAGCGGATAAAGAGGCAGAGCAAGACAATATGTCCTTGGCCCATATCCCAAAGTCGTGTCTGGTCGCGTTCCACTGTAATCTTATAGAGAACACATGTGCGTGCTTATCCACTGACTCAAGAGTATGTGCCGGGGGAATGAAATCAAACAAACAAACAAATAAATGCATCTTGGCTTTAGTTTAAGTGCATGTTTCACCCATTAGCTGCACATTCATTAAATACAGAGCATGTGTGATTGTGGGCATGCCACTAGAGAGGACCTCATATTAACTGATAAAATAGTAATCATGCCTATTAAAGCAATACACAGAAACACATAAAGTATTAAAGTATATGCCTAGACTATTCTTCAACTACTATTAATGCTTATACTACTGTTACAACTATACTAGTAACAACAGACCATCGCAGACTGATAGCTTACAATACTTCTACTGCTAGTGCTTTTATATACCATTCTCAAAAAAATGTACCGCAAAAATGTAAAAATAAATATTACACTAAAAATATCCAATTACGTTTTTAGGTTTTTATTTCCACATTGATGCAAAGTACTGACCACATGATAAAACACACATGTAACAAACTTTTCTGCGGTGGGAAACAACAGCCCTCATTATTGTAGCAGTGTGGTCTGGGCCTTTTAGACATTTGTTTTGGGAATTCTCTGTTTTATGGTTTGAAATGTGCTGGGAGAAATAATAAAATCCAGGCATGCATGAAACACATGTTCAAACCACAACCACAAACATCCTGATTGTTCTCACTATGGTTGTATGCCACAACAAAAAGCAAGCTGTGAAAGAGACGCAACTGTGACCAAACGCAACTAATAAAAAAATTTTATTTTTCCAATTGTTTTGTTCTATTACAAGATTAACTTCTGCCCATTCTTTTGGTGAAAGTGTCTTGTTGAGGCTAATTTGTTACATCGTTGCCTGCTGCCCCTCCATTCAGTGGGATGACACATTGGTAAGCCCCTTCTGACTTCCTCTTTGGGCAGCTCTGAGGCGTGAAATGGCCCCACTGGGTCCTGAAGGGCCACAATGGTCCTGGGACATCTGTGAGGGCGAGCAGTGGGCAGGGCAGGACTACACCGGAACACGTGTATGGACCTCCTACCGGACCACATTCAAAACCCTCACAAAAGCACAGTGGAGAAGTAACAATACACACTTGTGCATAAGTAGGGCCATACAACAGCACTATGAAGCTGCATACAGGTTAGGTTAGTTTAACCTTTGACTAACCATCTTTAAGTTTAGAGAATGTCTTTGTTTTAGACAATTAAGGCGATCATTTACTTACAAGCATTCATAAATTGATAAAGACATAAGGATAGACCAGAAGATGACAAGACCTCTAGCAACGTCTTGTGTCACTGTAAAAACAAAGAAAACTGTGCTGTTCCATTGCTACACTAAACACTTTTTTCCCTTAGTACACAGCAGTAGCTCACAGCACATTAGTGTTCCCCAGAACACTGAGTGAACATCAATGAACAAATCTTGCATTAAAAAATAATACCAAAACCCCTTGATTCAGTTCTCAATTTATGCTAAAAAACGACACACCTGCTCCATAGTCTATTAACTGACTTTTCCTTTTGACTTTCCAAACAGATAAACTGATAATGTTGTTGTAGCTCTTTGGAGCTATTTGTCCGGAATATGGATAGATGAATTAAGGCCCTTAAGTTGGTTCTGGGGGTTGCCTCTGCTAAGACTTAGCCAAAACACAGGTGGTCTCTGCTTGTCACTCAGCTTTAGCTGTTAATAGAAGAAGCACAACTATGTCCTAAATCCTACAATTAGTAGCATGGTGGCAATTAGGCTATTTGCTCAAGACTTTTTTTAATGCAAGCTGTATAGTCCTAACACTTGCTGCAAAGAAAGCAAAAACAGGGTCTATTACAAAGTTAAGTTAAAAAACAATCTGTCAGTCGACATTCACACGATTCCCCGCATTGCCAGACGTTTTAAGCCTGACCAGAAAACATTAGCACTTTAAGCCTATTAGCGTCCATTCACATACTCGAGTTTCGATATAGAAGGTACTTGAGTCTATCAGTGTTATGTAACGGCCCCAAAAGCATTATAATTAGCCACAGAAAGCCCGTACCAGCTAGATGAAGCTCATTTGCTTCACTCAAGACGTGGTACGACTTTGTAATGACGACTTTTGTAAATGCCAAATGCACTAACCATTTCAAGCATCTTAATGTAAAAGCGGCACGGATTAGCCCATACGTCAACAAATGTGACAGCCGTGGAAATAATCTATGAGCAGCTGACATAATTCACTGTGTTGAGTACAGTGTGTGTTCTGCTCGCTCAAAACTGCTGACACCACCATATCCAAACGGCAGCCATCTTTGATCATGGAAACTATGAGCCACTACAGTAAGTACACCCAGAGCCTTTTATGGAAAACTACTCAAAAATGTGCATATGAAATATTAATAAAGTATGACATGTGGAACTGTGGAAAATTCATAGATTTTTGTTTTTTCATTCACTCACTCATTGAGCCACATAAACAAAAATATCAAAAACAGACAATTTCTTACACCATCCTAGAACTTTGCACACTATTTGACTCTTAGAACTAAAATGTGGGTCAAAGCAAAGTAACGGGAGCCTCAGAAAATCATCTTTCCTCTTTCACCAGAGGCATGTGGCTCTTGTGCACCTAAATCAATATGTCACTCGCCACAACTTTTGAAATGTACTTCCACAAAATCCTCTGACCTGTTTGAATTGTACTCCATTTGTACAGTATCATTTACAGTTGTGTTGCCAGTGTCATACCACTGGCCTGCAGACAACAGACTGCATATTATCCATGCCTATACTTTCCATTCACACACCTCCACCGCCTTAGGGAGCGTGAGGGCTGTGATTTAAGCGGGCTTCTGCACACAATGGACTGATGAAACAGTGATCTCCTACATGACGTATCCATTAGACACCGCGCACAAAGATCTGAGTGACAGGCAGGCTTTGTCATGGCTTAAACACTGTTATCTGCTGTTGTGTTTCTGCCGCCGGCTGTAAACACGCTCAAATATGTGATGTGATCACTGGGTGACACGGGAAATGTCAACAAGACGATCAGTTTTCAGGATGCGTGATACTGCTCATGTCGTAGAGCACAGTCCTCAAGAAGAGTCTACGCCGCAAGTGCTATTAGCTAATGCTCATGCGTCACCAAGGATCGCAAAGGCAAACACTGTCATCTTCTGCAGTAATCAGAATATCTGCAGCTGTTGGAATGCTTAAAATTGTTTGCATAATTCCTAAACAAATTATTAACATGACTTGAGCAACCTGACCTTTTCAAACTCTGATACTGTTTACTTTTGGTATATTATATGTAATTCAAGAGAATTAAGGGTTTAGAAGGGTTTGGAACGTACTCCAACCATATGTTTAGTCTGTTTTGTCCAGTAGCTTTTTCAGCCTGTACAGGGTGGTATTAGCTAACGGGCACACGCATGATGACATATTTACCGGTGGTCAAAATAGATGTAATTGGCACAAAGAGTTAGTTTTATGTTCCCCAGGGCAGCCGTGACCAGCGAGTGGGAGTGGGAGAAAGGACCGTTTAATAATGTACATACAAGCAAGAGCTTTAATAGCATTAAAAAGGTTATATGCTGTTGCATTGTAAAAGGCTGGTGCAATGTATTTTCAGAAAAGCAACGAGAAAGCACACACCTGTGTAACAGCATAAATGATATAGCAAAGCAATCATATCATATAAAATGCAAAGAAAGGGTAAAGTTGACCTGGTGTAATTAGTCCATAACCCCTGACCCATCTTTAAAGTGGGACAGTGAGCGATTTAGCAAGAGCCTGAAACATCCACAGCCATGTCTGCTGAATATTTATGACCTACTCTGTGCACTTCAATGGAGATGTGAGGTCACGGGGCACTGACCTGTAGATTTAGAGGCCCTCGTGCCTTTGAAAAAGCGCACATCTGCACCTGTACACACATGAACTGAAGGCGTGCAGAGGAAGAACAGTGACAGGGCCTCATAGCATTCACAGCACTTTGAGGATACTGTGTGACATCAGGCATCTGCAGTCAGCGTGCCTTAAGAGCAGCTCAGAAACAACATGTTCTGAACAGTATGGAATAGTTTGTGTATTATTTAGAGGCTGCAGTGGTTTTAGTCTGGGAGTTACAGCCCCATTCTAATGGATACAGTTCGTTCATTAGTTATATATGGGCCAATGCAGGTGTTCAAGCAAAAAGGATAAAACGTAGGTTAACACTGTATATTTGTACAAAATTTAAACATGGATAAAAAATAAAACTAAAATCAACCCATCCAAAACCAATAAATATATAAAATGCAGGAAAATGCTTTATAATAACATACTGTACAATAATCCTAATCATTAGCTGCAACATTTAGGAAGTTAGAATTATGTACTCAAAAATGGACACATAGAAAAGTGGAAAAAAAGTGTACAGATGCATTTGCTCATTTGAAGAATCCATACAAGGCAGTTGGCAAGATGTCACATTTATTTGATGATGTCATTCTTTCAACAAACACCATGACAACCCTCTCTGTCCATCTGCAACTTGCCAATGACTAAGCACTTTTAACATCCACTTACCAAAATCACTTCTAATACCACAATAGCCAGCGTCAAACAGAACCATGCACCGATTTGTCCACTTTCCACTCACCTGTCATATGACTCTCCCTGCCAGCCTTACTCAGCATGTCCAGAGCTCTCGACGTGGACGATCGAATGTGGTCACTGAAGGACCTTTGCAGCAGGAGCGTTCGGATGGAGCGAGACATCCCTAAAACCAGCACTGACAGAACCACACCTACTCCAGATCGCTGTCACTTGTCCTGTTTCCCTCCTTCATCAAAACAAATCTGTTATCATTTTGCCTTCATAAATAAGATGACTAATTACTAGATACTTAAGGGAGATCTAGCCTGATGTTAAGCTCGGCTGTGGTTCTGTTTCTTCCTCCCATCTGCGGAACACTCCCCTTTGCAGCACCAAGCATCAGTGCAGCAGCGGGACAAGCAGTGCTGCAATGCTCTCATATTCTATTCTCTCTATGTGTGTGTGTGTGTGTGTGAGTGTGAGCGGTAGTGCACGCGTGAGTAAGTGCTTTCTGACACATGCTCGCTGTTCCCTGTGAATTCTTGAGTGCTTCAAAGTCACGACAAGACTCTCTCCCCCACTCTCCTCCTTCTGCGCTCACATCTTTTTTTAATCCTCCCATCTTTTTCGAGGCTTTTCTCTGTCATCTTTTTTGAGTGGGTGTGTGCACCTGCTCAGCCCTGTTGCAACACAGCAGCATCAGGACCAGCTGCACGAGACATATCGCGCAGGAACTTCAACGAAAAACCTCTAAGTGACAACAAGGATAACAAAATCTTGCCATAAAAGGTCAGTCGAGTGATGGTGTTAGTCCAAAACTGGGTAAATTTAGTTGAAGTGAAGGAATGAGGAAAAAAGACACAATTAAATGAAATGCCACACATTAAGTCAATGTTCAATCATATGTTAAAACAAAATCAGATTAAATAATAAAGAAGACCCTGTCCTACAATGCAGTATGCAGTGTGGCAACAGCAACAAGATGCAGTAGTATAAGAATGCCAAAACAGAATAAAAACTTTCAAGATTAAAAAAAAAAGAAAATCACATTGGCCTTGCAGCTAAAATGTGGATAATATAGGTAACTTTGAATAAAATCAAGAAATACATAATTAAACAAAAACATTATGTAACAGAAGCTAAGCGTCTAAGATGAGAAAAATCACCAGCACAATGTAATCTATTCGACGGGGTTGATCGGCTAATGCCGTGCCGGTCTCTGATAGGAACTAGAGAGAGCTAAGTTTCCAAAGAAGCTTAATTGTTTCTGAATAACCAATGAATGTAGGATGGAAATAGAAGTTTAATATGTCTCTAATATGATACTTGTTGATCTAAAAATATGAAAAATCAACAATCAAAAATGTCCACAGTCTACTGCTGCAAATGGACCTCACAGTTGTAGGTAATATGAGCCCTCTATATAAAAAATAGTGCCGATTATAAAGGTGTAAATCTAATCATGCATTATGTGTGAGTAAATTGCTCTTGGGGTGAAATAGCGGTAAGTGCAGCTCAAATAATACGGGCTAAAAGTATGTACAAAACGTCCAAGAGAAGGTAATGTAGCGAGTGTGGCTCAGAGCGGCTGGCTGATAGCATTGTGCCCATCATGGCCAATTGATTTTATGGCTGCGTGTGGATTGCACAGAGATAAGAGTGAATTCCTGCATGCACCTCTGCCGTTTCACGACCTCGAGAGCACCCTTCTGCTCTGACCACTAGTAAATAGGGATTAGCTGAAAACAAAACAGCACATAAAGGGTACTGACAAGTAGAGAGGTGTAACTAAAGTACTTTGTGTGTGTCTGGTACTGTACCTAAAACCATTTTAATCATCAAATCTTGCCATCTATTTACTAGCTTGAAAATATTTAGAATTTTAATGCTAGATTTTTTCAATGCTGAAACTTTCAAACTTGATTCTGATACCAAGGAATTTACTCAATTCTTAATCCAGTTTTGACACCACAATAACAATATTTCATTAATCTTTTTTGTTCAAGATTGTAGACAATAGACTTTTTAAATATAAAACAATTGACATTTTTAATATAAAACAATAGTTCTTTCTTTATTAAATATTGTTGTCTTGTACAAGCTCAAGATCATTCTAAATCTGTTCATGAAAGGTAACATTTTGACCTGTTTAAGAATTTTATTTTATTTGTTTACTCAATACTTGTTCAAAGCATCTAGTCTCTACATAGTTTTAGATCAAATAGTATCTGACTTTTGATCATTATAACAACCCTATTTATGCATTTGCTTTCTCAAATGTAGGCCTACACCAACTGGGTAAAGTGCGCTTTTATTTATTTATTTAGATTTAACCAGGATAGTCCCACTGAGACCCTGACCCTGACCCTGTCCCTGTCCGCTCTGCTGTGCACCTGGACAGAGCGAGCCAAACACTACAACCTGAATAAGAACCGTCCCAGGGGGTTTGAGATGGAGGCGGCTGGGCCAAAACAATTGTAGTTTCCATAACACAGGAAGGAAAGATTTACCAAATACCCCCCACATGATACAAGCCAGGAGGGGTTCGAGCCTTGGCCTAAATCTTTTGCACAGACCCGGCCAGCTTTACCTGCCAACACAGTGACCTAGAATTACAGGCAGGGGAGTAGGAACACGAGGGAGGGTGACTGGCTGGAATGACTTCAAACGATGCATATAAACAGTATCTCAATGTATCTGCTCAAACTGGACATGAAAACAATGCTCTATAGTGTGTTCTTTACAGTGCGGCCAAGTCGGTGTCAGTAAGTTGAAGTATGTGCGTGTGGGTGTGTCGAGTTGTGACTGTAATTGTGTGAAAGGGCTTTTGATGTGACCATCCACCCAAGGTCTAAATAGACATTTCAATGTCCACTCCTTTTCCTTAATGTGGGGTCCAGTAGCATCAAAGTCAACAGATGATCACATTAAAGGGTTTGGTTGTGAAAGGTGAGAACATTCATATTGAATTAGACGATGGAGTCACATCCACAACACAACAAATCAAATGTATATAAAATTAATACAGCTTTCCTCTCATAATAACAAAAGTTTGTTCCAATAACAGAAATTCACATACTTATAGTGAGGTCTACTATTTTGAACCCACCAATGGGTTCTTGGTGAGAAATTGTTCATTTCCCAACATGACTTTTTCATCAGTTCCACTAAATACATAGCTAACAACGGAAAAAGTAAATTTGAATGTTTTTATTACATCAAGTTAATGCATATCAGCTAAGTAATTATCAGTGCAAGTACTCTTGATAATTTCGCTAAATCACTACATAGTTGTTCAGTCTATCCAAAATTGGACATTTCATTTATAATTTAATTTAATCATTTATCTAACCAGGTTAAAAAATATTTTTCAAGGGTGATCTGGGACAAGTGGGCTGCATATTGTTTAAAAAAATGCACACTAATCATTTACAATAAAAATAAAAAAGATTAGAAAGTATAAAAATTAGAACAGGGCAACATTTAAAAAGCACAAAAATGTTTTACAGGATTCTTGCTCTTTTTTTTAACGCAAAAATCCCTCAGAGGAAATAGCTCTAAATGTTCCAGGTGAAGTTGGTTGTATCATGAAGATTATAGACTAAATACACTCACACAATTGTTATATCAGTATGACTACAAACAATTTTGCTGCTGGTAACGCTACAATGTTATGCTTTCAATAGGATAGAGCTCTATAGTCCATCGCTGCTATTCTGAGAGTTAATTTTTTATTTAATTTCTTTACAAACACACAATTCACCTTTCCATAGGATATTTCACAGACTCCGCTCCATGGAATATGTGCTGACAAGTTGCACACTGACCTATTTTCTATTATAGGCCATATCACTGTTTAATGTATATATAGAAGTGGGGTGATGAAACACATACCGAGCAGATGAGGGGAAATAAATGCTACAACACGGCCCTTTTAAAGGCGTCTTTCTTTGGGAATGGGAGGGTCTCTTGTTGTTGTAGCTCTGGGAGTCGAGTGAGCTGACTTCCTGTTGTAAATTCCCCTTCATGCGGCGGTTTCCTGTTGGCTAAGGAGATGGCCAAAACTGCTAATGCTATTGAAAAAACACTGGAAATTTGAACATGAAAGGTACATTATTAGTGAGTGAGGAAATTAGCTCTACTGTAAACTGTAAAAAGAGGTGCTAAATACAAATGTGTCTATGTCCATGCAGGATGCTGTGGAGAGGGGAGAAGGCGGGGGAATGGCTGTTGAGGCTGGCATTGGGCTGACGCTACAGGCCAGGAATGTGACCTTGCACAAACACAACACAACTGCTGTAGAAGTGAGAATACGGGCAAATTCAATCAAAGTTACAGCAAAACAAACTTCAGTCATGAGCTATTATTGGGCCCCGGGCAACGATGCTTCACTACATCTGTCAAAATCAGAGATGAGAGATAAGAGCGAGGGATGTACTCCAAGTCTGTTTAGCCGCAAGGAAGGGTTTAGGGAAAAATGAAATGAGGATGAGAGGATATTAGATTGGATTTGCATTATTTTTCTTAGGTGACATAATAATCAGTAAAAAACACAAGGATTTGTTTCATGTGTAATATGATGTATAAGGAAATCTCCATTGTTCAGTAATAGATAATAGAAAGTGGAAATAGAAATGAAAAGTGTATTCACCTTTTCCTTTTTGCATGAATTCTCTAAACAAGCACATTTATGAAAGGCGCACAATGTGACTTTTCCATACAAATCTTATTGCTTTGCCTGGAATGTTTCACAATATGGCATTAAACATATCTATCTAACATTTATTTCATTACAGAGATCTGACCAGTAACTTGGTTTGGTGGAGTCACCTGTGTCTCCATGGAGACAAGTTTAATTGCATGCTGTGGAACATTACAAAGCAGGGGTGGGCAATTATTTTTTCCGTGGGACAACATGAGAAACAGAAAATATTGTGGAGGGCCGGGCCAAAAGGCTTAACTCAATTCTGCATTTTATTAATTGTATTTCTTTATGAAAAGCAGTATTTAGCAGCATTGTTTTGACAAGCTGGTAAGAGTATATGTTTATATATTTATTTGATTGAATAAATTACATTTTTGTAAGGCAACCTCACTTTTTCATTGCATAACATATAGTCTAAATAAAATAAAAAATATATATATAAAAATACAAAAAATAAAAATAAAGTAAAAATTTTGTTACAGTTTATAGGTTTGGGGCTGGCAGAATGGACTGGGTGAAGAGACTAAACATTTAAATCACATAAAACAACAGCTTGGAACAGTTGGAAGTTACATTTCTAATTTTGAAACTCAATGACTGGAAGGAGTGAATAAGACTGGGAATATGGTCAAGTATGAGGAAATTTAGGGTAACTACTTGACTTAAACTGAATGACAGACCTTCCCTTAAGACTGTTAAACCATTTCCTCACCGTCTTCCTCTCTCTCTAAGCAATGGGAGAGGCTCTGAATATGAGTGCAGGTAAAAGGTCACCTCCAAGCCAGGCAGCTTGGCAGGCTGTCATTGTTTTTCTGTTTATACAAACTCACTGGAGTATATTTAGATCAGGAAGGCACAGTATGGAAGCTTTAACCCGTTAGCATCTAAAAAAAGATTTGTGGAATTCTCGGAACCTGACTGGAATTTTCAGTAGGAGCTGTTGACAAACTTAACAACAGTGAAGATAAGAGAAACTGTCGAAACAACTGCAAATTGCACTGTAAATTACAGAAATATGAGATGAAACCAGTATGACATTGTCCATATTTAATGTCATTATAAAAGGCAACCAGGGGACTTTGGACATGCTACAAACTTGATTTGTTCAAGGTCTGAGATATCCTGTGTTTTACAACAAAATATCATGTGTCTCCTTTGGGTTTTGTTAGTTCAAATCTACAAACATGTTCTAAAAGGCATGGCATTTTATTATGACCCCCTTAATGTTCCAGTGTTCTTGTAAAAGCTCCCAGACATGTGTAAAATTAAAACTGCAAATTCAAACCTGATTTCAAAATAAATTTACAAATCCAATCGCAATTTCTATACTTCAGCCCGAAGCAATAGGGTGTAGGTCAAGTGCAGCTTGGCCTCCTGGAGCAAACAGGAACTCCAATACAAGCAACCAACATAAATCCAGTATTGTCACATTGCATAAGATGTTTTGTAGCAAAATAAATGGTTTGACAAGGGCAAAAACATCTTATACAAAAAAGAATGACATCAGTGAAGATTATTAAGTCTGACACAACGCCAACTCATTGAGTTTTTGTGATATTTCATGCATGGCGACTATGTCGCCCAAAGCAAAGATTATATCTCTTACACAAACTAGATGCATGACCGCATTTCATCTTTAAAAAGAACATTGTTGTTACATCATTTACCATACTTTCCTTGTATTAACACACCACGAGGGCAGTAAAAACTCAAACTGCAACTAACGTCAGCAAGAACCCTCATAAATGCACATCCTAAACAGCAGGTTAGCACTTGTAATGATGCTGAAGGCGGACACATCCTGCTTTGTGCGCAGGAAGCTGCGACACTGACCCCTCACTTAAGGTGGAACCAGACTCGGCGGGGAGGTCATCAGGAGTGCTATTACCAGACTTGTCCAGTGGAAAAAAACATCTTCATGATCAATGGTGTGGCACCGATTGTAAATTTAAACCATGAATGAGTGCTCTTTTACAGCACCAGCCTCCAGGGCTGAGCTTGTGATGTAACGTCCTCACAAGTGTGTCATTCCCAGGGGGCTTCCATAGTGGAGATACACAAGGGGGAGCTTTGAAGTGTCAACAATGAACAGTGGGGCAGCTTTTGCGCTTCATCAAGTACCCCAAAAACTGAGCCAACTTTTATCATTCCCCGCCCCCCACAGAGTCCTGGCTTGTGTCAAATAGACGCAGCCCCAGGGCGGTTATGTAACTTGCTTATGGAAAGTCAAGACTAATTTAAATGAAGAAAAATGACCACAGATGCTTGACCACACTTTGAAGTTGCTAGTGTGCACTTTTGCTGGCTTTGCTGTTCTTGTAATGGAGGGCAGAGGTGAGCAGAACTACAGACTCACAAGTACTTGTGAACAGTTTTCAAAACTGGACTTTGTTTGAACTCTGTTTTTGGAGACAAAATATACTTTTCTTCAAGTTGATTGATCAACATGGAAAAATAACTTAGCAGAAACTTGAAGAACATTTGAGACATTTGGGGCGTTGGTAGTAAAATTGTGAGCATTAAAGTATTTGAAGTTATACAGGGTTTAATGTTATAATATTATGAATATGAAATATTTTGAAACACAGCACAAGGGACATGACATCCAACGACAAATGACACCAATTATTATTCAAAAGATATTTAACTAATATCAATTACAAGTTTGATCCAAATCTGAAATATTTTATAAAACGAAATTCCACATTTTTTCAAGGCATGCTTAGCAATCTCTAAAGTAAAAGTTCAGAAATGAGCAAAGTCTATTTGTCGAAGCCAGAAGGGGGAATAGTCATAAAGATAAAAAATTAAGATTAAATAACCATTTTATGTAATATTCTTTTGACTTAATAATTTGAGTCCATATTTTGAGTCCTTGCCAAAGTTGTCAAAAGGTACAGAGGGTTCCCATGCAGAGTTCTGAGCAGTAATTAGAGGGAGACACAGAGGAGAGTGAGGACTCCCAGCAGGCTCAGAGACAGCAGGAGGCCATAATAAAGCCCTCGTCCCACGTCCAACCACCTCACTCTATTGTTCACCATTGGACCGGCGACTGCTCTCCTGCCGCTCCTCTCAAACTGTCCATGCAGTTTCCCGATGAGCTTGTGCATTACGGCATGCCGCTGGAACAGGGGTCAGAGCCAAAATGGAGGGCGCAGTGACCCCAGGCTGAGGTCTCCCGTCAGATGAATTCATAAGAAAACTGCGCCAAAGGACTGACAGCGGGCAGTGACTCGACATGTCAAAGCACAGCAGGCATTTTATCCAGAAATCAGCCTCACGCGTCGCTGACTCTTGATGTGACGTCTCGCAAGTAATTTGATTTGTGCAACTGGAATGTATGGATTTGTATGTAACATAGAAGGATTAGACTTGCTCTAAAGACACACTATGAAAGTGTTCTGGTGGAGGATGGTGGAGGTGTTGTTTTATTTGTTTAATTACCGGGTTTGTTGAAGTTACCTGTTGTCTCTATGGAGATTGGCAAACTTTGTGGAACATTTCATTCAGACAAAACAATGGCATCTACATACAGAATAGAGCATCCATAGTGCATCTTTAAATAGAGAAGTCAACTAAATATAAAGATGAATATAACAGTTTGGCCTGATCTATGTATACCATCTGACAGCCAGAGAATCTTATCTTGCAAAGGCGACAGACTTGATTCTGTTTTGGGATCAAGTCAAACTCTTATCTAGTCCTCAAAAATTACAATCCCTTCCCAACAGCACAAGATTATAAAACAAATATGCATACTTTTACAAATATCTTTACAGCAAAGGCACAACTGTGTAACGCAACATATAAAAGACTTTTACTCACCGGCCTTTTCTTTTTCAGTTATGGGGTTGCTCTGTAAAAGAAAAAAGAAAAAATTCAAATAAATATCACTTAAAAACAATTTCAAGTTGAGGGTTGAATAAAGTATCAACCACCACAAAAACACCAGCAAATATGTGCACACTACAAAGTAATCTGGCACACAGCAATATATCATAATTACTGAAAATAAAATTACTCTTACTGAATTGAGTTAGTACCATTAACATGTCAAAAGTTCAGAAATTCCTTTTGCGTCTTTGTTCATTTTGAACATATGTGCGGCTGTGTGAGCGCTTGTGTGAGCGGAGGGCACCAGCCAGTTGGAATGCAAAGGTCTTTCTTGACTGTGACTTTTGACCCCGGGGATCATTCGCTGACCTCTATAACATGACCTGCTTTAATACACATTCTCCACGGCCAAATCTGAGAAGGCATGATTTACCATTGCATTGATTTTTTTATAGAGTCAATGCAAAATGTTGGGCTCTTAAAAAAACAAAACAAACAAAGCAAAATAAAGCTTGTTTTGTCCTTCACTTCTTATTTGTGTAAAAATGGGTTCGCTGGCTCTGTGCTTCTCAAGTGTCAAGGAGATTCTCTGCTTTATGACACCAGCCTGGTTAACACAATGGCCGCTTTTATATGTGGTTTGTGTTTCTTTGCAGTATGCAGATTATTGCAGGTAAAAGTATTGTGTGTATTGTAATCTGAAGGCACATGGAAGAATAATCTCAGAGACTATATTAAAAAAAACATATTAGTATAAATCAAGTAAAACAACACATATGAAGGGAGTTATGCCTGTATGGTTCAAGCGTTATTTACTGAGAGGTTTAGAAGATTGTATCACAGACAAGCAGTGAAAAAAGAAAAGAAAAGGAAACTTGATCTGTGATAAAGATATACTTGACAAAATGACTAATGTTTGACCAAATGTTTATTTGTCTATTCAAGTTATAGGGATGTCACAATATCAAATGTTAGTTTTACAATTATTGTGAGAAAAAACAGCACACTTTAATGATTATTCACTATGACTATGACCAAACAACAGTGAAATATTTAATTCCCAGCTTTATGAATAAGTAAATGTGACAAAAACAACTAGATAACACATTTAGGTGTATTATTTGGATTATAGATCAATATAAAAATATTTAATTTTGTTTCTAAAATTGACACAGTTTTTTGTTTTATGAGTATATTGTGACTGGCCAATCTACACTCTTATAAATGAATAATCTTGAAATCCCTATTAAGGTACAGTTATAAGTTATAAGTACTACCTTCCACTCCACAAATCCTTTCTTCACCATGAGTTTAGCGTTGTCACAAAACTAAAAATTCAAACTTGATTTCGATTTCGATACCAATTTTTAATACCTCAATGATCATTTAAAAACCCACAGCTTTTTAGGCAATGTGGTCTTGTACTAGTAGTTCTGATAAAGCTCAAGATCATTATTAAAATGGTCAGGGAAGGTCAATTTTTGAAATTTTGTCCATTTTAAGTTTTTTTTTTTTTAATTGGTACATGTATCATTTCGACACTTGTTTTAGTATTGATTAATATCAGATTTTTGATACATGCAGTGCGCATACAAATTATATTTTTTAAAATCATGCGCCACTAACTAGTACTGTATACACTGTACGGAGTCTTTCTTGTTACTCTCGACACTATAAAGACCTATTGACAGCAGCCTACAACAAATAAACATTTTTTAAAGCTCATCATCTACATAACATAACAATAAATCTCCAATGTTCCATCAACACTGTTCCCCGGTGGCTTACAGTTGATCAAAGGAGCAAAGTGTTTTAGTATAGAAAATATAGTTGTTAACAAAGGAGAGATCATAAAACTGTCCTTTTAAAATATATACTGTCTTTTGAAAACACTAAAATTCACAATTTGGGTGGTCTCATGCTTCATACATTGCACTAATAAGACATTTTCAGGTTTCAAGTTCAGTCGTGTGTCCCTGTTCTGTTGTGCAAACACTACACCACGGGTTGTTGCCAATGACCCCTGAAGTCCTTTGCACACATTGTAAATCTGGCTTGGTGTTTTTCCTCATAATAACAATTGCGGTTCTGTAGCTGTGACTGTGCGAGTGTGAATGAATGGGTACCAGTGAGTACCAGTGTTATCCAACATATTTGGAGTGTGTTTTCGTGCACAGGTTGCCCTCCCGGTGTGGGCTGAGGGCCAGGGCCGTGTCAGGTGTTCACTGGGGAGAGCTCCGAGTATATCAGCTGCCTCATTTACTGCCACTAATTTACTGGAAATGGCTTGTTCAGGGGCACAGGGGGTATGGTATGTGTTTGCTTAACACAAATGCCTCAGCTATGTGTTTGTCTGGAAGGCTGTGCTGCTATTTCTCGATAATATAAAGTGATTTTGTAGCACCCAGCAGAAAACAGAGAAAATAGGAGCCAGTGACATTTAGTAGGTGAAATGATTTTGGTTCTGGTGTGAGGTAAAATCTAAGTGGATTGTTTTAATGACTGCTAATGACTGTAATAGGTCATAAATAATGACAAATTACAGTATTGAAAGTATCACTGGTAAGAAAACTATACGCTAACACAACTAGTCATATTAATGTCAACATTACAATGCAACAATGAAAGGAAAGACATTTAAGAATGGTATTCAAGAATTTAAAAAAGCACTCATGTAGGAGTATTGATATTCACCACAGTCGCCACAATATGCCAGTTTACCACACTCCTCAACTCTGGACACAGAGAAAGGAATCTGGCATAAAACCAATACCATTTCAATTTGCAAATCACACAAACACAACTATTACAATCAGATGCAATGACGTCACATCCCCATTGGGGCGCAAATTTCCCCAATTGATATCACCGTATTTTACCCAAAACTGACAAATGTTAAACCTGATCATTTCAATTAATAGCGAGGCCCTTGACCTTATTATATATAACAAGAGAATAATAACGATACTAATTTTACCTGACCCCCGTCTTAAATATTGTAAACCTATAGGATGATATTGTGATAGATAATACTAATTTTATATAGCACTTTTCATAAGACTCAGACTTAAAATATAGCAAAGAAAAAACAAAACTAAAAATAAAGGCAGTCAGTGGGGATTAAAGGCAGTGGTGAAAAGGTGAGTTTTGAAAATACTTTTGCAAGTGTTGTTTGGTGAGTCAGAGTTTTTGATCCATCTAAAACTCAGCATCTCAGTAGGACTGAATGATTTGGGCAAAGTATCTAAATATATCTGTGTTTTCTGACAAACATTGTGATTGGGATTCAATTTGAGATTTAGGGCTTAATAGTTGGATTCTGTTCAAAGTGCACATTTTAAATGTCCAAAAGCATTAACGTCTGAGAGAAGACTGAAATATTAATTGCTAAACTAATAAAATAATTATTTCAGAACATGACTGTAGGCTTTAAACCTAAAACAGAATATTTTGGTGTTTGCAAAGGATTTAATTAAGTATAGTCAAAACTTTCAATTTCAATTCGCTTACGATATACCTGGCAGCACATCTCAGGATAAATCAATACCTTTGCTTTGCTGCCATTGTATGACAGGTACCGCCATGTTGTGCCACAAGCGAGTCCACTGTAGCCCTGTGACTCCCAGCCCCCCCGTGTCACAGCTGCAGTGTGTGGCCACCCATGCTCTGTACTGTTTTAGGATTAGGAGGGCTCAGGCTAACCCAAACCTCTTTCTCCACCACTTATCGCAAATGGTTAAATTGGCGCAGATGGCTTATAGGGTCAAGAAATCTGGCGACTACGGCACCAGTCACAAAGGTAAGGACCAAAAGCTGTATGTGTGACTGCACATACAACATTTATAGTCCGGGGACTTGGAGATGTTATCTAAACTTCATGTCTGCTTTTTGGACTGGCATGAGTGCACACTTCTCTGTGCTCCATTGTAATGGACCAAACGTAAAAGGCAGGGACAACAGGTGTAAAAAATCAAGTTAATTTAATTAAGTCAAAAAAAATATGAATTTAACAAAGGCTCCAAAAATAAGCAAAGCAATATAAACAACATTTGGGCCCAACTGAAGTAAACTAAACCATAACTATAACAGAACAAAGAAAAACCCAGACCAACAGAGACCGCCTCAAACAAGGAGGGGAGTTTAAATACAAAAAGGACTAACCCAAAATGAACACACGGGGGAGACCGCGCACCAAAGACAAACCATAACTGCAAACTTTACCAAAGAAACAATAAGGCAAATTACAATAACTAAATAGAATTAAATAAGTGAATAACAAAACTCATTTTAAACCAAACTAAACTAGATTATTTGAAAATAGTAAAACAGTGCGCTTCCTCCTCCCCCACTGCCACGGTCCATGTGGGCTCATCCAGCCTCTTTGTCTGGTCCTCTGATCTGGCAACTCCAAAGAAACAAGTGTAAGTAATAATTCAAACAAATATTAACTAATAAGTGTGCACCCAAATTAGAAAATATGTGTCTAAATAAAATATATTAAACTGTGCATAATGTGTTGTATAATATAAATGAAATGTAAAGTGATTAAAGAAAAATACTAACACTGTGGAGTGGTGGCAGAGGGATCCACCACACACTCCCCCTCCTCTGAAGGCTCGCTGGCACAGCGGGACAGGTAGTCAGCAGTGACGTTCTGCTTGCCCGGGATGTGTTGCACTTCAAACTTGTAGGGCTGCATAGCCAGGTACCAGCGAGTGATTCGGCTGTTGGTGTCTTTCATCCTCTCCAGCCACTTTAGTGCTTTGTGGTCAGTTTCCAGCACAAACTGTCTTCCTAGGAGGTAGTAGCGGAGTGAATCCAGGGCCCACTTGATTGCAAGGCATTCCTTCTCAATGGTGGAATAGCGGGTTTCTCTAGGGAAGAGTTTCCGGCTGATGAATGCAATGGGATGGCGGTCATGTGGGGGCCCCTGAAGCAGCACAGCACCAAGACCCTTTTCTGAAGCATCTGTCTGAAGGATGAACTCCTCCTGGAAGTCCGGGCAGTGGAGCACTGGGTCTCTGCTCAGAGCCTGCTGTATATCTTGATATGCCTCCTGGATTCTTCAGACCACACTAGTTTGTTTGGGCCTTTGAGGCTGGTCATGTCTGTGAGCAGAGAAGCTCTTGCAGAGTAGTTAGGAATAAATCTGTGGTACCAACCTGACATTCCCAGGAAGGACCGTAGTTGAGTTCTTGTCTGTGGGAGGGGACAGGATGCGATGGCCTCCACTTTCTGGATTTGTGGCTTCACCAATCCTCCTCCGATAACAAACCCCAGATATTCAGTTTCCTTCTTGGCAATAGCACACTTTGCAGGATTCACTGTTAAACCTGCATTCTGAAGACACTCAAAGACAACTTTTAAATGTTGAAGATGCTCTTCCCAGCTGTTACTGTAAACAATGATATCATCCAGATATGCTGCTGCGAAGTGTGAGAGTCCATTGAGCACCTTATCCATTAATCGTTGAAATGTGGCAGGGGCACCGTGAAGTCCAAATGGCATCACCCGGAACTGGTAAAGGCCCCATGGTGTCCTGAAGGCGGTTAGCTCTCTTGACCTGGAAGAGAGTGGAACCTGCCAATAGCCCTTTGAAAGGTCAATGGTGGTGAGATATTGTGCTTTCCCGAGTTTCTCAATCAGATCATCGATGCGAGGTGTAGGGTATGAGTCAAACTTTGATATTGAGTTGAGGTAGCGAAAGTCAATGCAAAACCTAATTGTGCTATCCTTTTTGGGGACAAGCACAATTGGATTGCACCACTCACTCTGGGACACCTCAATAATGCCAAGAGATAGCATTAGTTCAATTTCTCTTTTCAGGGGTTCAAGGAGTCTCTCTGGGATGCGATAACTCATTCGTTTTACAGCTGCATCTTCTTTCAAGGCAATATCATGTGTTATTACCGTGGTATAGCCTGGGTTTTCCTGAAATACCTCTGCTGAACAGATACTCCTCACCTCAGACCTCTGTTTCTCTGTCAGATGATCTAAACTGGGTGCTGAAGCAGAGGGGACCGGCAGATATTGCTCCTCCAGCTCCTCGTCCTCCGCACTCCTGATGTAAAATGAGGTTTGTTGGTCTTCTGGTCTTGAGACCCATTCTTTGAGTAGGTTTACATGGAGAACCCTTGTCGAGCGGCTTTGACCTGGAACAGAAATTCTGTAGGTTGTTGGTCCCAATTTCTGCATTACCTCATAGGGGCCCTGCCACTTGGCCAGTAGCTTGCTATCCTCCGATGGCAGCATTACCAGGACTTTCTGACCAGGCACAAACCCCCGCTCTCTGGATGCAGTGTCATACCAGGTCTTTTGTTTGTGTTGGGAGGTCTTCATGTGCTCTTGGGCCAAGGCAGTCATCCTCTCCAACCTCTCTCGCATCTGGAGCACATAGGACACAACATTCACAGGTTCTTTGTTAGTTATTCCCCCCTCCCACAGTTCCTTTAGCACTGTCAGGGGTCCCCTTACTTCATGACCAAACAGCAGTTCAAATGGGGAAAACCCTGTGGAGGATTGGGGAACCTCTCTATATGCAAACAGAATGTAAGGGAGCCATTGGTCCCAGTCTGAGCCAGTTTCATTAATGAACTTATATGTAGCATTTGTTTTTAGCGTTTGATTAAACCTTTCAGTTAGTCCATCTGTTTGTGGATGATAAGGTGTTGTTCTCAGTCCTTTGATACCCAGGAGCTGGTACACATCTTTGAGCAGTTTTGACATGAAATTTGTACCCTGATCAGTGAGGATCTCCTGAGGGAAACCAACTCTTGAAAAGAACTGCACTAGACAAAAGGCTACAGTCTTTGCTTTAACAGATTTTAGGGGGAAAACTTCTGGATACTTAGTCGCGTAGTCTGTCAGTACTAGCATGAAGCGGTTACCCGATTTGCTTTTTCTACAGGTCCCACAATATCCATGCCTAGCCGCTGAAACGGTGTACTCACTATTGGCAGTGGTTGGAGGGGAGCTTTATTGGGGAGTCTGGATGATGTTTTCTGACACACTGGACAGCTCCTGCAAAATTGTTCCACATCTTTACGCATGCCAGGCCAGAAAAAACTGCGTTCTATGCGGGCAAAGGTTTTATGCTTCCCCAAGTGGCCGGCCCAGGGAATAGAATGGCCCAATTTTAGAACTGTTTCCCTGACTGACTTTGGCAGAACAAGCTGTTTTGTTGACCCTTGCTCTCTGTAAAGAATGTCATTTTGAAGGCAGAAATTGTTTTCTTAAGTTTTGCATCTTCAAAGTACTTTGTTAGATTTAAATCCTGGTGCTGCAGCTCTATAATATTACCAGGGATTTTGAAATCTTGCCGTAGCTCAGGCTCTGAAGTGTCAGGTGGTGTCACAACTGTCCCTTGGAACTTCTCCATCCTCCGCTGACGTCTGGATTTGGCGCTTTTGTACTTTGCTCTGTGGGAAACTCCAACATTGTAGAAAGGCAGAGTGCTAAGGTCTGAGAGAATTTCGTCTGATTGCTTTGCCTGGGCTCCCGAGTGAGCGCTACACTGCAGAGTTGAGGAGACTGCAGCAGGTCAATTAACACAGGTAAATCGCTGCCCAAAATGACTGGGAATGGCAGATTATCCACTACACCAACATTTAGCAGGTAAGTCTGTCCATTTGCCATGATATAGACATCAGCTGTAGGATATTTCTTCTCATCCCCGTGGACACAACAGATTGGAACGGTCTCACTGGTGCAAACAGACTGAGGTGAAATATACCTGCGATGGACCAGAGTCTGAGTACTCCCTGTGTCAATCAGTGCCTTAAGAGCATGGCCATTGAGCTCCACTGGCGTCTCCTTTAATGCCCGCTTCACTTCTGCCTTGTGCAGTTCTTCCCTGGGCACAAAACACATCTGGGACAATTTAACAGGATTTTGCGGACACATCGGTTTGGTGTGCCCCTCTTGTCCACACAAATAGCAAATTGGCTTCCTATAAAATTTTACAGGATGTGATGTAGCAGATTTTTCCCTTACAGGGGGCTTACCCACTCTTGAAAGCTGTTGGACTGGAGGTTGACGAGGAGGTTGATAGCAGTCATCCTTCCAGCTTGTGTTAGCCCAGGACTGGCCTTTCCTCCTAGCAGCCACAAACACATCAGCCAAACCAGCTGCCTCCTCTGCAGTCTTTGGGTCATGCTCCTTGATCCACACCTGCAGTTCTGGTGATAGCATCCTTAAATACTGCTCGAGAATAAGGATTTCATTAATTTGGTCAACTGTTTTATCTCTTGGTTGCACCCATTTACCATACAGCTCTTTCAATCTTATGTACAACTCTTTGGGGGTTTCTTCAGGCTCCACATGGAGAGAACGAAATCGTTGCCTAGTAGGTTTCAGTATTAATGTCATACTTTTGTAAAATTGCAAACTTGACATTATCATAGTTCATAGACAAATCAACATCCATGTGAACAAAGGCACTTCTAGCTTTGCCTGTTAATAATGGTATTAGGTGGAAAGCCCAATCAGTCTTTGGCCATCTACAGGCAATAGCAATTCTTTCAAAAGTAATGAGAAAGTGTTCAATATCATCATCTTCACTTAGTTTTTGTAGCTTGGGTGCATTAGAAAAGTGTGAAGGAGCATGGACATGGTCACCTTGACTGTCAGAAGGCTCAGGCTCCTGTAATGCTGTAGGCCTCAGTCTAGGTGTTTCAGCTCGAGCCTCCATCTTAAGCATGCTGAACTGTTGTTGAAGCTCCTTAAATCTTTGTTCTTGTTTAACAACTTCTTTGTCCCAGTAGGCATCTTTAGCTTTTTGTTGACCTATATGGAATCGCAGAAGCTCAGCTAATTCGGCTAATGTAGGCTCACCGTGCTCCGGTTCTGTGTCAAACTCTCCACCAACAGCTCCATCCTCCTGATCACTGCCATTTAGCACTTCACTCCTTGCACCTGGTTCCCGGCTGACTGCTGGCCTTGTCCGTCCTCTTCCTCTTACTGGCATTTTTTTTTTTTTTTTTTCAAAAATCAGAGGTTGGTAGTGCAAAAATAGTCAAAATAAGAAAATACACCAGTGTCCTTTACTGAATGATCCCACCACTGCCACCAACTGTAATGGACCAAACGTAAAAGGCAGGGACAACAGGTGTAAAAAAATCAAGTTAATTTAATTAAGTCAAAAAAAATATGAATTTAACAAAGGCTCCAAAAATAAGCAAAGCAATATAAACAACATTTGGGCCCAACTGAAGTAAACTAAACCATAACTATAACAGAACAAAGAAAAACCCAGACCAACAGAGACCGCCTCAAACAAGGAGGGGAGTTTAAATACAAAAAGGACTAACCCAAAATGAACACACGGGGGAGACCGCGCACCAAAGACAAACCATAACTGCAAACTTTACCAAAGAAACAATAAGGCAAATTACAATAACTAAATAGAATTAAATAAGTGAATAACAAAACTCATTTTAAACCAAACTAAACTAGATTATTTGAAAATAGTAAAACAGTGCGCTTCCTCCTCCCCCACTGCCACGGTCCATGTGGGCTCATCCAGCCTCTTTGTCTGGTCCTCTGATCTGGCAACTCCAAAGAAACAAGTGTAAGTAATAATTCAAACAAATATTAACTAATAAGTGTGCACCCAAATTAGAAAATATGTGTCTAAATAAAATATATTAAACTGTGCATAATGTGTTGTATAATATAAATGAAATGTAAAGTGATTAAAGAAAAATACTAACACTGTGGAGTGGTGGCAGAGGGATCCACCACATCCATCAACAATGAGTTCACGTGTGTGAGAAACGTGGGAAACAATTTCATTTTCACCCACTCCTCAAGGAAAAGTCTAACCCCTTGTCCCCCTTTTCATAGTCCACTAAGTCTCTTCCCCACATTTTAATAGTTTCCATATGTTGCAGATGGAGCGCGTCAACAGGAAGTAATGCAAAAACTGCTGTAGATGATTGATTTTAAAGACCGCAGAGTTCTACAAAGTTCTACTAAATTACTAAAATAAGCTTTCACACAAAAAATATATTGACCCAAATAAATGTGTTTATCTTAACAGCAATAGCACTTAACACCAAAATGTCTAGTTTGACGGTTAATCCCTTTTATTCATAGCAAAAAATAAATAAAATAAAATTAAATAATAGCATTATTTGCTTCCACAGGATTATCACCCATTCTATACAAAATCTGATGTTCACGAACAATTCCTGTCTTGCCTGGGATGAAACTACTTTTTGTATCTACGGATCACAACCAGTTTTGCATACATACTTATGTTATGAGGTTAATTACAAGTGAATGGCAGAGCACATGATGCACACAGTTGTTTACAGGGCCAGACCAGAGCAACAAGCTTCTGGTTTCATGCTCTGTCTAGTGGGATTTAGAGCGGGGCCCCTGGAGCACAAACTGTGAAACGTCCACTGGCCCTGGAATGCATCAGCAGACAAGACAATAACTCCTGTCTGTGACCATTAAACGCTTCCTGTCAAAAGTGACCATCTCCAAGCTTCTTCTCCAAGTGTCAGGGGAAAAAAGATTATACAACATTTACAAGTAAAAGAGGATGAGGGTGTAAGAAATGCCTCTGTGCAGGTGTCTGGAAAATATGACCAAATGGATACTACTGTGTTATATAAGTTAGACAAGTCATTCTAAATGTTATACAGCTCTGGTTGTATTGACAAACCCAAATGAAATCGACTGAAATATGTAGAACTAGAAAATTATGTGAACAAAACGCTACACTGACAAAATAAATCACATGAATAGGACAAAATTGGACCTTTCCTGATTAGTTTTAGAATGATATAAGCTCTAGTATTGATGGGTTTCAGGCACAAGAATTCCTTCCTGATTTGAAGATTTATATCATTTATAGCAATGGTCCCGTGTTGCCATTATCACATAGCAAAATTTTAAAAATATATACTGCTCACAAAAACAGGACGGAATCATTTGCCACAAATCCATGAATAAGACCACATGGTAGTTTTAAAAAATAATTATTGTAGCTTTCAGCATAAGCATTCAGCCTTTTTTCAAATTTCAGCATTAAGACAGACTGTGTTGTCATTACCACTTATCATATCAGTGTGCTTGCGAATAGAACAGTCACCGCCAGCGTCACCTGTCCACTCTGACATAGCTGAATGTAGCCTATGGCCCCATGGGTAAAAATGGAGACGCTTTAGGAGCCCAACTGCCCTAACAATGAGGATTAGCTGCTAACATACTGGGAGAAAAGGGAAAGGACATGTACAAAACTGTTTTGACACTAGCACTCCCATCGCTGTACATTCACAGTTTTAACATTGCATAAACAAAAGTAGGTCAACAAACAGAATCCGAATTGAGTAGAACTTTCAGGTAGTTGTTTGCTACTCATCGAACCACAATGTCACCACATCCACACAAAAAAATCCTTAAAGTAAATGCTCCAATCCAAAGCGACGAGTCTTAACCAAAGTGTGTCCAAATTGCACCTAGTTCCATGCATTCCTGTATACGTGTTTGAGCATCTACAGTATGAATCAGTGAGTGTAGATTCGCTGTGTTTATTCGTCATCTGATTTATGGAGCTTTATTGTTGGGTTGTAGAGCTGTTTCCAGATGCTCATATTTTTTCCATTCATTCTGGATGATTTACTGTCAACAAATGCCAGCATCCTGCAGGTTTTATACTTTTACTGTCAATCATAGTATGTACTCAACTTCAGTGACGCAGTGGGTGCCTTGGTGCCTGTTAATAATTCTTGGTAACAAACAAAACACTGATGCAAACTGGAAGAGATTTGTAAATAGGGATGTCAAGATTATCCGATAAGCGAGATTTTTAAGTCACAAGATCATCAGCAAAAATAATAATCATCGCAACTATTTTAGAAGAAAAAATTAAGTAATTTCCAATTCAATCTGTGCTCCAAAATGTATGTACAGTGATCCTCTCTATATCGCGTTTCATCTTTCACGGCTTCGCTGCTTCACGGATTTTTTTACAGTGCATCCACTGAACTTCAGCGCACGGCACAAGAACGGGACCCTTTGACGAGTCGTTCGTTGCAGTTCTCAAATATAATCGAAGATGGCGTATCCGTTTAAAAAAATCTTCTTGCTCAGAAAAAGAAAGAGCGCCAACAACTAAAGAAAGACTCGTGCGTCTTCAGTAGAAACAGAGGCTACAGGGGGCGGAGTCAGGACCAAGAGGCACAGACTGTGAAATACACCAGTGACAATGTTTACAACCTTGTATTACTATATTAAAATTATTGTTTTATTTGGGCTTTAAAACAGGTTTTGA